>NMUG010004622.1:0-13701 GCA_002855965.1 Monotropa hypopitys | reverse complement strand
ATAATTAAAAGTTTTATGTCATGGATATAAAAATAAGTATAAAATAGTGCATTAATTCTCAAAACGTACATAAGTCCATATTGAATCAGAAATCATAACAGAGTCGTAAATAGATATCAAACCTCGAATACCCTTATGATATCAGAACAGAATAACATAAACATTGGCGCTATAATAGAATCATAATCAAAAATAGAACATAGCCAGTGACCAGAATATAACATAGCCAGAACAAAATAGTAAATACTTGTTTTACTAGTCAAATATTATTTAAAACCATTAATTTTCTTTTTCGTCATAATGGCCATATCTAACAGAATAGAACAAATATCAAATCAGAGTAGATATCATACCAGATCAAAACATAATATGTTGGGCATCCCTAGTGGATAAGCTAGACGTCTGAAGCTTAATCCTTTCTTATTTATTTATAGAAGATAAACTAGTCAATTGTACCCCCTATCTGACAGGGCCAGATTGCTAGGCATATATCCCCTAGAGTAGGGCCAGAAGGCTAGATCTCCTTTTGGCCTGGGACCGTCTCTGAATCTCATGGAAGACAGGTAACATTTGAGAACATACCAGAAATCCTATAAATAAGTGTAATATCACTCACCTTGGTCTTATGATACCACAGAGGGTCAAAAATCAAATTACAAAAAATATAATTATTTAAGGAGACTTTTAAATAAAATCGTTCTATATTTTTCATTTCTAATCTTTTTATTATAATGTCTCTTTATTTTCTTTAACTCTGAGTTTATGCTTAATTGAACTTTTCTTATATTACCCTATACTTTTCCAAGGTCGAGGTTGACTTAAAAGTCGAGTAATAGAAATGTAATTACTAAAGAAGAATTTCTTAAGGAATTTCATAATTCATGTATTCCTTTATTCATATTTTCATTAACTCCCTTTTAACCATTTTATCCCGGAATTATACTTAATTAGGCTTTTCTTACGTTACCCTGAAGTTTCCTAACATTTAACTCCCTTTATATTTTTATTAACTACGCTCAGTATACCGTTTTGGTCCAAAAATGGGCAGTGAGTTTGGGAAGCATTTTGGTCAGGCCAGTAGCCCAACCGGTAAGCCAGTTGGCATATTGGGCGATGATCCGATCTCTCTTCCGGTGAAGAATAGATCAGGCAGAAGCATCAGGGCTCGGGGTTTTGATGCAGAAATTTATATTTTAGACCCCAAAACATTATTTTCTCCCAATTCTATTCTCACTAATGTTGAAAGCATCCTAAAATCTAACTATAGACATTCTTAAACGAATCAAAAATGCATTTAATTCGTGTAATTCAAAATTTTCCTTAAATTTTCTAAACTTTGATTTTTACCCGATTCCTAAGTTTTGATATGATTTCTATATATCAATAAGGTCGATGTGGATTTCTTACCTTAGTGATATTGTTGGTTCGATCGTCGAAGTGCATGGGTTCTCGATCATTCTTCTCCCTCTCCTCTTACTTCTTTCCTTTCCCTTTTCTTTTCTCCGTGGAGCATTTCTCTCCTTCCTTTTTTGGTTTTTTGATTTACTACATTGTTTTAGTATCCATTTTGTTTTGTATTTAATTGTGTTAAAAATGGAAATATTAACTAATTCTAATCATTCATTAGGTTACGCCATGATGCGAGGTGGCACACCATAGTTATGGTATTCCTTAAGTCAGATTTTCGTATTTTTAGTAATTTACGATAAATCTTTATAATCATATTTTATTTCTAAAACCTCCTTTCTTATTTATAAAAATTCCCGAAGTATACTGTCACAGTCCGGAAATTTTAGATATTTTTTCTCTATTTTAAAAAAAATAATTAATTAAATCTTTCTCGGGATTTAATTTTAATTTCGTTCGGTTCCCTGCGGTTCAGATTTTATTCTACTAGTCCTGTCTTAGTGAGACAAGTCTTTGGTTGTGAGGTTTTGTGTTCTGAGCTCGGGCAAGCCTTTATGGTGGAATTCGGGTCACGTATTGGCCCTCGGGGTTTGTTAGAAAGTGTTGTGTCATTTAATTTCATTTAAATGAATTTAATTAAATTAATGTATAAAAATTCATAAAAAAAGAGTTGCAAAAGAAAGTCGGGTCCCCCAGCCCCTTTCTCCCCCGACTTATTCCTGTGTCGAAACCTAAGAAGGGGGAAACCCCATTTTTGCACCGCCTCCTCTCCCTCACAGTTCCCTCCATCTCCCTATCCTCCCACCTCTCTTCCCACCGGCCCTCTCTCTCCCTGTCGGCGCCGACCACATCCCTTCCCAAGCTCTCTCCTCTCCCCGAGCTCTCTCTCTCATGCCGGTTCCCCCCTCTTGCGCGGCGATTCTCTCCTCCCTCCATTCCAGCAGCCTCCTTCTCCCTCTCTTCTCCCTCTTCTGCGCCTTCTCCCCCTCCTCTCCTCCTCCACATACACACACACACCAGCCGTGTGTGGTGGCGGTGGCATTGGCGTGGCGAGGCGGTTGGTGGCAGCAGGTGGGTTCGTGCAGGGAGGTGAGTGCGTCGGTAGTGCGCTGCGGTTCGTGCGTAAAGGAATGGAGAACGGATTCGGTTCGGGCAGCCGTGTGCGCAATAGCAGAGGTGGTGTGGTTCCGTCACACCATACATCTCCCTTGGCGGCTTAGTGGTCGATTTAGCATTGACTGATGGGCGTGGATTGCGTGGGTACAGTGGAGGATGAGCGAGCGGTGTCGCGCGATGATTGAGTTTCGCATCAGTGGGTAAGTCTTTGTTGCTCTTTGTCAGTGTTCTAGCTTGTTTGTCGTCGATTGTAACTGGTTGTTTGGTTCTCTAGGTGCCTTCCCTAGCGAGCGACAGTAATCAGTAGCGTGCGACGTTCGAGACTTCGACCACCGCTTGTGGTCTCATCGGCAGGTATATTTTATTCCCCGTATAATTGTCGTAAAATCGTAATCGGTAATTTACATTCGTAGGAGGTGTGAAAATTGGGTTCCTGCCTTTGTTGTTGTTGGTGGTGCCTTAGTGCGGTTCTCCTATTTTTAGCAGGTTGATGCTGAAATTTCTAACGAATCTCGTGCCGGCGATTATCACAGAAACTCCAATTGAGGTAGAGTTTTCTATCCCTCTCGTTTGTACTGTTGGCGTGGTTACTTTCTTCTTTTATCGTTTTATGAAATACCATCAAGTTTCGTATATTCGTAAAATTAGTATCAAAGTGTTGTCGTTCACTTAATTTGGTCACGTTGATTTTTGTCTAGGGTCGTTTCGTTTTCCCCTAGGACGTTGGTTGTTCGATTCCGAGTTCGATTGTGAAAAACTCAATTCTTGTTAAAAATCCGTCGTCGTTTTATGAAATCAAATTGGGGATATTGGTTTGTTTTGGAGGTTCTCGGATAGTTTGTGGGTCAAATGATATTTTGACATGTTTTTGGCAATGAATCGAACAAATGGAACGTTTTGTAAATAAACAGAAGTGTTTCAGAAATAATGGAACGATTTGTGAATGAACGACATGTTTTGTGAAATGAACGGAAATGTTTTGGAAATTTGACAATTGTCGCGAGAAACATGAATTGGGCTTAGCCCATGGACTCTTCGGAGGAATAAGAATTGCCGAGTGCTCTTGGATTCAGGTTGAGGCCTTGGGATGTACCGAAAGGGGTCTCCCATGACATTGCACAATGGGGGTAGAACTAAACCCTCCCAATGGACGGGGAATCGAGGAATAGACGTGTAGAGGTTGACGAGCCTCTATGATGGAATGGCTACGCACTCTTGAGAATACACGTGATACTTGGAACAAAATGGGAATTGGAATACGTTTAGAATACAGAAAATGAGCCTTTTACTTAGTGTGAGTCGACACTTGACACAATTCCATGTTGGCCTTGTCTAGGCACTTTCTTTTGGAAAAGATTAGTTACGAGTACTCTTTTTTCCCGAGTCTTGGTTAGACACAGTGTTTTACTACTTTTCTCAACGATGAGTCAGATATAGAATTTTGAAAGAAAAGGAAATGTTTTGAATATAATGAGATCCATAGCATTGCATCATTTACATTCTTTGCACTGTCACTCACGTGCACCCCAGTAGTCTAGACATTTGGAGATGGATTATCTCTACCAGGCGGTCATGCCTGACCCTCTACTTTTGTAGGACTTACCCCTTGGATTTGGAGCCGTTGGATCCTTCGCAGGACTTGAGGCTGGATCGGACTGTAGTGATAGGTCGCCTTTCTATTTCAATATTGTACTTTCTTTTCTTTACTATTGGCCATCTTGTACAGGATTACTTATAAAATCCTATTTTGGCCTTTCTCTTTTATTTGGGGCATTGTTGTACAGGATTGTGTTATAAAACTCGTTTTGCCTCCTTTCAGTTGTATTTCATTTCATAGCAAGCATGTATTGTAATAAGTAGTGTGATGAGTAGCATGTGTGTGGTAGATGACACTTTACTTACTGTTGGATACTCGTTACCTACATTTAACACTTCTAAAAAAAACACTTTACTGTTGGATTATCTCTGCCAGGCGGTCGTGCCCGACCCTCTATTTTTGTAGGACTTACCCCTTGGACTTGGAGCCACTGGATCCTTCGCAGGACTTGAGGCTAGAAGGGACTGTAGTGATAGGTCGCCTTTCTATTTCAGTATTGTACTTTCTTTTCATTACTATTGGTCGTCTTGTACAGGATTACTTATAAAATCATATTTTGGCCTTTCTCTTTTATTTAGGGCATTGTTGTACAGGGTTGTGTTATAAAACCATTTTTGCCTCCTTTCAGTTGTATTTCATTTCATAGCAAGCATGTATTGTAATAAGTAGTGTGATGAGTAGCGTGTGTGTGGTAGATGACACTTTATTTACTGTTGGATACTCGTTACCTACATTTAACACTTCTCAAAAAAAATATGTCTCAAAATTTGGGAGTGTTACATATATAGAAAAGTTTCATTTATCTTACTAAATTCAATTTAAGTTTTAAAGACCCAGTTACATTAGTTAAATCTCTTAATTAATTTCAATTGCCCATAAATTTAATTATAATTATTTTTAAAAGATCGTGGTTGTCACACTCCTAAAATTTTAAAATAGTATTAGAGGATTTTTAGAAATTAATTGGAGATTTATTGGATTTTTGAGAATTAAATTAAGATTATTTCTTAATTTTTTAAATTTTAATTAATTTTTATTCCCTCGACATCCTATTTTCAATATAGGTGTTGGCATATCCCCACCCCTTTCCCATATATCGAAATGGGCTCAGTGCCCATTTCCCCCAGCCTTTGCATTTCGATATGCAAAGAGTTGCATATCGAAATATGACCATTCTGTTTTCCCTTTATTTTACTGTATTTTGATATAGGAATATGGGTATCTCGATGGTATTTCGATATGCAGAGAGGCTGCATATCGAAATACAAGTATTTTGTTCGCATTTGAAGGGAAGTCCAGAGGCTGTATTTCGATATATGGATCTTGGGCATTTCGATTGCATTTCAAGATGCAATGGTTGTATATCGAAATGCATATACCATGAGGAGTGCCTAGAGAGGTTGCATATCGATATGCAGGCCTCTTGCATATCGATATACAGGCTTCGCAAGGGTGCCCAGTGGACATATATTTCGATATGTGCCTTAGGCACATGTCGAAATACAGAGTGTTCGGTAGATTTGGGATTTAAGTTTGGGGGCATTTTGGTCCTTTCTCATACATTGTGCATATAGTGTGTGTCTGAGAGGGAGCCCTAAATCAATTGGCAATCTCTTCTCCTCCCTCTCAATCCCGTAAGTCTCTCTCTCTCATCTCTCCCGAATCTCTCTCTCTCTCTCCTTCTCTCTCTCCTTCTCTCTCTCATTTCTCTCTCTCCCTAGGGCTTTTGGAGATAAGCCCTTCACCAACATTTACGAGTGCCTCGAGGGCTACGCAGTGACAGTCTCAGATTGTTGAGTCATGAAGAATCCCTTACCTAGGAATTTCGAGATTTATGGTTCGGGTGGGTAGCTTCTCTCTTCTCTTTTATGTGTGCTTGTGTGTGTGTGTTTTCCCTTGCGTTTACCCTCCCCTAGGTTTTCCTAAAACCCTATTGATATGTAGTTTGTATGAGATTGAGTTGGTGTTGAGAGAGTTAGTAGTTTTGGGTTCGTATGAGGTTTAGGAGAGTGTATTCTTGGCCTTCGCATTTATGAAGGCCAAGTGTTCGATGGAATGTCGAGGTTAGTTTTAATGATTAGTTTGAGTCTTGGAGTTTGTTCTTGAGGTATTAGGAAGTGTTAATGGACTTGTGGAGTCCTAAGGTGACCTTGGAATTCAATGGTCACTATATGTTCGACAAAATGCCCTTATGGGTTAGAAGCATAATTTGGGAACCTAATGCGCAGTCTTGAGGATAATTGAGATTTTGGGTAACTTCAGCACTACTTGGGTTATGTGTGTTCAACTCATCCATTAATTGGGCATTAAAGTGAAATTGGGTTTCGGCATAATTTGTCTAGTGTGTATTGGTTGGGAAATAATATCCCTTAAGTTGGTTAGAGACTTTGGTAAAATCATAAGTTTGTGTAGTTCCTTGTATGGTGGCGATTAGTGTGGCCTCCCTTGATGTTGTCAAGGTGGTAGGCATGGTTGGAATTGTTTGGCCTCCCTTGATGTCGTCAAGGTAGAAGGCATTGAAGGAATTGTTGGTCTCCCTTGAGTTCGTCAAGGTTGAGTTGTGATTCGATTGATTATCAAAATTAATTCAACATACCCAATGAACGGGAAATATTGAGGATGTGTCCCACAAGGACTACTCGGGCTCAATTTTGAATCCATAACTTACAAATCACCGATGTAATAAAATTGAATGGAAATGAAATCATAGGGTAGTGGGGCCCTCCCAACAAATTGGGGAACGTCGGAAAAATTTATACAGGAATGGGCTTATGATGACATTCTCTGGATGGTTGCTCCATCCACGACATTGTGCACAATGGGAGTAGCGTAGCCCTCCCGATGAGTTGTGGAATGATGGAAGGGAAAGGATGGTGTATTGACGTGCCACTATCCCGTACCCATTCAATTAATGCAATATGATTACTCCCTTATTTTGACGAGGTTAAGACATGTGACCCGCTTGTTTTGACAAGTTGAGAAGATACGGAATAATAACAATAATAATGAAATAAATATTGATTATCACTTGTTTTGTCAAGGAAAATGTGTATGGCTCCCTTTTTCTCGTCAAGGTTGAGAAATTGGAAAACTTATCTCAATCATTCAAATAACTCAAAAGTTCGTGTGAATCTAATCTATAACAATGTCTATGGGTGGAAGAGGATTTTGGATTGAGTTGAGAGGTATAATCTTGGTGTTGTAGTTCCTTGGGCCTTTCTAGGGAGCCCTTATGATTGTCTTGTCCTAGTAGTGGATGTCAGACTTATGCCTGAGTTGTAGACCAAGTTTGTTGGAGTTTGGAGACTCTTATAGTGTCTCTTCATGGTAGTGAAGACTTGAGTCGTTATTCCTTGTCGGTTGTCAGTTTGGGTCCATAGTGTCCTTGAGGACATGTTGTCGGACCTTAGGAATTGGGTTCTTTTACTATCTTTTTCCGCTTTGAATGAGGACACTTGGGCACACACACACCTTGTGCATGCTTGATAGTAGTTAAAAGTTTTCCTACTGAGCACGTAGAATGCTCAGACCCTCCTCCCTTTCCCTCCCCAAGTTTGTATTATAGGTTTAGGAGGGCTTGTGGATTGGAGTTGCTGAAGTAGCTGATGGACATCCTTTTGAGGTTGTCTTTTCTTTACAATTTTAGTTCTATTTCCCTTTGTAGTTAGTTGTTGTACCTTTGTTTTGATTCTCTTTGTAGATGTTGTAGTTAGTTGCTGTACTTTTGTTCTTCTGGTTCTTTGTACTCGTTTGTATCATTGTACCATTTAATGGATTCTTTTACTTATTGGATAACTCGTGGACTTGATAATATGGGTAATGAGTTTCCTTCTATCCTTATTATCCGCTTTATACTTATTTCAAAAAATAATTTCAAATTTTTGGGGTGTTATAGCGGTATTACAAGTATATTGTGGAAAGTTTGCTTTGATTGTCTGACTTAAAATTCCAAGCATTTGTTTTTTGTTCTTATATAACATAGAGTTTGTATCAGTTGATAGGTTGATACTATACTTCATTTGTGATATACACTTCTCGTCTAGCTTTTTACTTATAAATATTTGAGAGTTATCTATTTGCAACTCAAGTTCACACATAATCCCGAGTGCTAAAATCTACATCAGTGGGTTTCCAACAAAGTTCTCACCTACTATCAAAGTGATATCTTCAGATAACTCAGTCATTGTGCCACTGTCACACTTGAGCTACAACTTGTCTTACTTCCTCAAGCTTCCTTAGTTCATTACACATTAGAGGAACAATCATTTGGCAAGCATATCTTGGGAAAAAATAGCCCACATATCTACTTGGCAGATTTGGGGGTAGATTTACTTTCACCTTGCATCATTATTCTAGTCCTCGAAAAAGGAGGTTTCTAATATCATATATTGGAGACGACTCCCATTTGGTAGCCCACTTAGCAAGCATATCATTCTTGGAAAAGGAGGAGGAAGGACAACTCCTCAAAAACCTCAGCCTTCATCCTTAAGCTTATTTGGTCATTTATTTTATTAGAAATAAATGAACAAATAGCACACACTAGATCGTGAATAAGATAAATGACAATAAATGAGGGTTAATTCCTTTGAGAAACATTCCCAAACATCAAAACATCAACTCTCACAATATCAAAGCAACAACAAAGTACAACGAGGGAGCTTTATGGGTTCAAATCAAGAGTCTCTTCCGGTGTCAATCGACGCGAATGAGATAAAAAGGTGATGGCAAAGAATACAAGTGCTCATCTTCAAACCCAAAACTCAAATAATGGGTAGCACAAAGGGATATGAACTTCACATGTCGAAGGTGACAAATAACTTCTCATCGCCAAATTTATTCAAGGTTAGAAGAGGATGTTATGCAACGAATTAATTTCCGATAGTGAATCATGACTTAGAAGCAATAAGAAAGGTTGGTCGAACAAATGCAATTTCTCAAATCTAATCAATACTCAACATGAAATGGGAAGGCACAACAATTCCCTAGTCAATGTGCAAAAAAAACAACCTCACACTACAGGCTCAAATTGTCATCCTAATTTCCCAAAACTCAAACGGCACAACTCAATACCCAAGAGGGATTTTTTCAAATAGTATCACTAATATCGATATATCTAGATTCACTACAATCCAACCATAACACACACTATCAAAGACTAATATAACTTCCCACAATCAACTCTACCTCAATCAACACATTGGTTTTAGCATCCAATTTCAATAACACTTATTCAAATATGCTCCACATGTAATACCCGCTCTCCGGAAATAATAAAAGTCGAGAAATTATTGAATATAAATATTGGAAGTTGGAATTAAAAAAATTCATGAAATAATATTAGCAATAATATAGATTAAATCTAGGTTTGTGTATATGCTATATGGTGGTGTTGGGTTTGTCCCTTGGGTGTATCCAACAAAATATGAATAAGGTGCATGGAATTATTTTCTTTGAAGAGGCAAAGGTTGTAGCTTTGCAAAATAGGAGAAAATGTGTCAATTCATGTTTCACTCCCATAAGTCTTCTTTGAGAGCAAAAAACAAGAGTGTGAGAGAGAGATTTTGGAGGAAATCGAGTTAGAAGCTCTTGGGAATCAAATTCTACAGCAAAAAGGTATGTAATTCATAAGTATTCCTTGGATTTTAAAAGGGTTTGGTCGGGGTTCTAAAAAAATCTTTGTTCTTGGAGTTCTCAGAAATTTAGGGAGAAATTTATATTGAATCATGTTAGATTCGTGTCAAATCATGTTATTTTTGGAAATAGACTTTGTGGATGTGTTTGTTATTATTAATAGTGGTTAAGTATAAAAAATTAGGTGTTTTGGTGAAGTATTCTGTTTAGAAATTGATTTGGAATGTGAAAAAGATCGAGTTGCAGAGAAAATGCAGTAACCCAGCAACTTGGGTTACCGGTAACCCAATTGAATGAGTTATCGGTAACCACATGCGATTTAGGAAACCAGAAGCCTAGGGTACCGGTAACCCGCAAAGCCTAGGATATCGATAACTATAAAATCTCAAAACCAGTAATCGAGGATCCCAGAAATTGGTAGACGAAGCATGAACTAGGAAATCCAGAAAATTGGGTTACCGGTAATCGAGCATTCAGTTTGAGTAAAATTTAAGGAAAAAAGAGGGAATTGAATCCTAATTTGAGGAATCCATTCTAAGGGTTTTAAGATTTATTTAGGAGATAAAAACAATGAGTAATATCAAGGGGAAACGAGTTGTATTCTAATTCTTAAGTGTTTAATTTCATTTGTTTTATGTTAATCCATATTGGCATCAACACTTGAACTTTTTTCAGGTGAATCATCTAAGTATATCTATCCGGCAAAATCTGATTTAAAGAAACCCTTTTAAGGGTATTTTGTGAGTGTAGTTGTTATTTTAAATATTGTGAAGTTCTTTTCTAATTAAGTAATTATGTTCTTTGTTGTTACATTCTGGTGAACTTGTTGAACCACACTGAACTTAGAAACATGCTAGGATGAGTACGAGGTTTTATGTTGGACATGTTTTCTTTTTAAAAGAATGTGGTCTCACTTAAGTAAATTTGATGCATCCCAACTCTCACTCAAATGCTTCATCTTCAAATGGCCTTCCAATTTCAAGGTTGAACTCATAACACCATACACCCATACAGAGCCGGCCAGGGGGTAAGCCCTTGGGCTGGGGCAACACCTCCGGCAAGGGCAACTATCCGGGCAAAAAAACTGTTTTTTAAAATTTATAGTAAAAAAAATTTTTTAATGTGCTTTTTTAATAGATTTCCCTTAATAGAGGCAACAACAAAAATTTTGGTTAGGGCAACTCAAACCTTAGGACCGGGCCTGCACCCATATCAACTTCAATACATAAACATCAAACAGTGCACTCCTAACCATCAACTCACTTAAAACTATCACAAGGCAAAGCGTCCAACTACGAAATGGCACACCACAAGACTCAATCACATTGACTCAAAAGCCAAGAGACAACACCCACAACAACGCAACCTAGGCCCATTGCCAACCAAATATACTTCAACCACATGGAGAGAGTCCCACCCTAGATTTTCAAAGTATTTTTTTTTTACCAGTATAAAAATATTCTTCAATTCAAGAATATGATTTTACAATGACAAGCATAATCATACAATATATTTCAAATAAAAAAAATCTTGAGGTACAAATAAAAATACAACTACTCCAACAAGAAACTTATAAAATAAAGTATAAAAATTTTCATTAAAACTCTCATGAATACAACTAAAATCTCTCAAAATACAAGGAATGAAAAAATATATGAATAAAAATCATCTACAACTGCTCCAATGTTTCAATCAATGTATCACAGCCAACCCTGCAATACAAATACTGGAGGACGGAGGATCTGAGCGATTCACGTGCTCAGTGAAAAATCTCTAACCACTATCGTGCATGCATGCAGTGGGTGTGTGGGTGTGTGCAAAGGTGATCCACATGCAACATGTGCCATGAATGCAGAAAAAAAGTACATACTCCATAATATAAATACATGACCTCAAGACATCTCAAGCATAAACACAAGACACCTCACGCCATGAATATAATACCTCTGCAATATGTCGAGCACAAAACAGATGACCAATTCAAGAAAGTAAATGCCCCTCCTAATACAGATCAACCCAAGTAAATGTCCTACTGCAGGTCAAATATGGAATAAGGAATGCAACTTGCTAATATGATTACAAGAAGTCTAAATGCATAATGAACTAGTCCCAACGACATAATCTATATGACTCCAAAGAATACAATTCTACCCTGAGGTCCTATTTGAGTTTTCCTCTGGACATGTTCAGTTTCTTTTAATTTCTTTCACAAGTGAATACATCCTTTCCACTTTCATTGGATACATAAATTTTCTTTTTTGATTACACAATACCAACATACCTTAAAGATATATAGAGATTTATTGAGTTATTTAGAATCACTTGCCTTAAAGAAATCAAGGACTTCCCGCTGAGCATTCATTCTTGGCACCCACTCATCAATGTTCCTATCCAATATTCTGAGATTTATTAAAAAATCATATCTCCTCCTTTGACCAAAGACTTATTTCTTGGAATTTCATCCGTCAGTGACCCCTAAACATTCCGTGACTTACAAAAATACACATCTCCCACTTAACACACTCATAAAGTGATCAATATCGCCATGAGCACAAAATGCTTTAATTTTCACATTATTTCCTTCCATGATCTTTTCCAATATATACAAGAATGAGTCCCGAAAATCACATCACAAATTCATTCTCATCAATTTCTCACTATATACATTTATTAAATCAAGGGGGGCATCATCTCTTGAATCATTTATTTCAACTTCATTTATTAATCTCATTCTAATTTATTACAAGAGGCCTAGCCTTCAAGTTCCACACTAGGCATAAGCCCAAATCGAATTCCATGTTTTGCTCCAATTGTATGTGATTCATTCTTTCTATCTAAGTGCAAGTGCTTAATCCAAAATAATTCAAAAAATTAGCCTAAAACATGTGAATAAAATACTAATTACTAAATGAACATTTTATAATTATTCGATCGGGCATGTTTTTATAGGGTTACTTAAAAAATTGTTTAAAATTTTATAAACAGTTCAAATTATTAATGTGGGACTCCAAAATAAGGATAAAATACGAAAAGTTTAGACTGTCGAATGAAATCAATCCTGACCATTACACAAAAAAATATGAAGTGGCAAAAAATATAACATGACAAATATGAAATCTCACACTTTCTTGTTTTGTAATAAAAATTTGTCTAGTCTTTCCACGTGACCGGGGATTTTTGCCCTAAAGACATCTCATTATCAACCGTAGGGAATCATGTGCATACCTCGTCTCCTTTTCTACTAAAATGGTGGGCAGATCTCCGTCTGTTGAACGTGCACAAATGCAGCAAAGAAATAATAACAGTGGGTAAAACAAAAAATTAGGGTGTGAAAAAAACACGGTTTTGGTGCCTAGTCCTCCATTGAAAAGTTTGTCCGAGATACATGAATTGTCATCAAACCCATGTGATTCAGGGGGTTATCAACAGCTAATAAAGCATGCATTCGGTCATCGAATTGCAAGCTACAAAACAAGTACAAGCAGATTCGATCGAGTAATAATGGCACGGGAACACACTCTGCATTCCTTTGATAAACTAGCATTTTTACCTTGACTTCTTACTGCGCATTCCCATCCGTGATTTGGCATATCTGAATTTCTCATTAAGCAAAACTTGGATGGCACAATCAACACGAATTTAAAGACAATAAAGTGAAGGCCATATAAGCAAGAAGAGAGAGTCTAGAAACACAATTTTGAAACACAACTCCAGACAAACCGTCCGATGTGTGTCGATCTGACATGCAGAATCCACACATCAAACAGATCCAGACACATTGTGTCCGGAGTTTAGTTGTTCATAGTTGTTCTCAAGCACGAAAGCAAGGAAAGCTTACGCTACATTAAGTGTACTTTTTTTGTTTTTTGTTTCATTCTCCAAAATCACAGAATTTTTTTTGCAAAACTGAAGGGAATATTTTCTTAAAAAATGCACTACCTAAAAAAAGA
>NMUG010004621.1:0-13702 GCA_002855965.1 Monotropa hypopitys | reverse complement strand
TTCACAGAAAAATTGACTCCTAGGACAATACTTAGTCAAAGTGGAAAAAAATTCTCTAAAATCCCCCCCAAAAGATGACCCAATCTACGATGTCGCTGATGTAATAATGATAAAACTGAACTCGTATCTGCTTGTAGTGCTTAACCACGAGATAATGATGGCTGAGATAGACAAGGTGTATTCTCGAGAAAGTATATGCCACCATATGATTTACCACTGCCAATCACCTTGTACGTAGTTTTACTCGTTCTTACGTAGTTTTACTCGTTCTGTCAATTGCTCTATAACTTTCTTTCCCACTCATTGTGTCTTTTAGGAACTGGATACGTAGAATGTTAGAAAGATAAATTGAGGGAGAATAACGAACTGAACCTTTCCCTGAAATAGCAAAGAATTACTCATCCACAATTCTAACATTATCCTTACCAGAACAAGGAGTATAAGAATCAAACGTGGAGGAATAGTTTGTCATATGATTTGAGGCACCAGAATCTATAATCCAAGGAATGGAGGATGAGGTAGTAAATGCACTAGTCGGGATACCAGAATGTGGAAAATACAAAGAAGTGAGAGCTATAGTAGATGAAGAGTCAGCTCGAGCCAGAAGACGCCTGATAGCCTGCATCTCCTCCTGAGAAAAAAAGTCGTCTGGAACAAGTTTTGGATTACCCGCCATATCAACAGGAGGCGATAAACAAATACCAAACAATAAAAAATCCTCAATCAATTGGGATGCCAAACTTCAATAACCCACGAGCAATCAACCTAAGAAATATTGTACAAGAGCCAAACTCACTGACTAAATCGCCAATAGCCGGATTGAAGACTGAATCAGAGTTGTCGGAGGTCCGACAAAGGTCAGATGGGGCCTCCGGAGGTCGGAGACCATAGGTGAGACAGGACGGTGCCGGAGAGGGGTCTGTCGGTCCAAAAAAATCAATCCGTCCAAAACAAATTAAACAGTGTTCGTCTGAGATCGCCGGAGTTCGCCGAACATCGTACGGGGGTTGCCGGAGGTCGGCGAATGTTGTACAGAGGTTGCGGAGATCGCTGGGGTTGTCGGAGGTCGGCAAACGTTGTATGGAAGTCGCCGGAGGTTGCCGGAGATCGGCGAGTGGTTCTTGGTAGTCGTCGATCTCAACCCAGTGATAGTCGTCGGCTTGTGGGTCTGAACAACGAAAAAAAGAAAAAAATGTCGAGAAGGAAAAAAATGGCAAGACCAAAAAACTCAAACTCACCGTGGAGGAGAAAAACTCATACCTAGCGATTGAGTTCGGAAAGGCTCGAATGATGCATGAAGGTTTCAGGCTGCCGAAAAAAATGACTATCTCCGGAAAAAAGGACGACTGCTGGCGGCTAGGATTTCAAGCCAACATTACCGCTCTGATACCATGTGAACGATTTTGGAAGAAAACCCTCTTAGGGAAATTTTCATTATCACAAATTATATACACACCACATGTTACAATAATTACAATGTGGTCCTAACTACCAAACTAGTTACATATTAAGGACAAATAACGAAACTAATTATAAATACATGTACAATGTAGCATTTTGTTTCGTCTCTTTCTTCTATATCTATTCAACAGAATTAGCAGGATGCATTTATGATACCTAAGTGGAAAAGAGCTATGGTAGAGGAGATGATGTCTTTGAAAAAGAATGACACTTGAGATCTAGTATCGCTCCCAAAAGGGAAGAAACATTTGGTGGTGCAAATGAGTGTTAACTGTGAAACACAAAGTTGATGGAACAGTTGAGAGATATAAGGTCAGACTTGTTGCCAAGGGTTTCACACAAAACTATGGTATTGACTACGAAGAGACGTTTACTCCCATAACGAAGATGAATTCTGTGTGATTTCTACTCTCTTGTGATGCAAATTTAAATTGGTCTCTTCACCAGTTTGATATGAAGAATGCATTTTTCCATGGCGACTTAGAGGAGAAGGTGTACATGGGTATATTTCACCAGGTTTTTCTTCATCTCAGACCGAGGGAAAGGTGTGTACATTGAAGAAAGCACTTTATGGATTGAAGCAATCTCCTAGAGCATGATTTGACAGGTTTCTCAAAGACATGTCAAGATTTGGATACAAGCAGAGTCATGCTGACCATACTATGTTCATCAAAAAGAGTATGGTAAGATTGTCATTCTTATTATTTATGTGGATGATATAATCATGACAGGTGATAATGTGAGTGAGATTGTTAGTCTTAAAACTCTTCTTGCTCAAGAGTTTGAGATTAAGAATTCGGGGTCTATGAAGTACTTTCTTGGAATGGAGGTGGCTAGACATGGCAAAAGAATTTTTATATCTCAAAGGAAGTACATCCTTGATATCTTGGAAGAAACTGGTATGTTGGGATGTAATCCTGTCGATTCTCCCATTGAGGCCAACCATCACCTTGGTAGTAATGTGTGGGACCTTACATATAAGGAGAGATATCAGTGAGTTGTGGGTCGCCAGATATACTTATCTCACACTAGACCGAATATTTCCTATGATGTGGAGGGGGGTGAGCCAGTTCATGCATGAACCTCGCACTAGTCATCTTGATGCAGTTTATCATATCTTGAGGTGTCTTAAATCTGCCCCAGGTAAAAGAATTTTATTCTCTAATCATAGTCACTTGAGATTAGAAACGTTCACTGATGCAGACTGGGTTGGTTCTATTGATGATCGACGATCTACTTTTGGCTATTGTACCTTCCTTGGAAGGAATTTGATTACCTGGAGGAGTAAGAAGTAGTCCGTAGTAACTAGATCTAGTGTGAGACCTCGTCCCGAAAAATAAGGTTTTGTGAATAAATAATTATATCTTGGAGATAATTTAAAACTAAATTAAAATCGATTGGGCGTAGTTTTGGAGTTGAAGGTTCAAAATAAACTAAGGAAAAACATTTAAAGGCTAAGCAATAAGAAAACAAGCGAGGGAGCCCAAAAATAGGCCCAACCGGAAGTCAGCAGGCCGGACCAGCTCGGTTCAGGCCCAGCCGACCGGCCCAGCCCCGGATCCGGACGCTAGCAGTGCGGTAGCCGCTCTACCGAGCTGCAGAGTCTTGTCCCATCCGGACTGCCGAGCAGCCTGACGGATGGGACAACTCAGGGCGCATGTTCTTTTTTTGACTCTGACATCTGTTCTGACACGTGCAGCGCTCAGGTTGACCAGCAGGTCTGACTCGGATTGGACGGGTCACTGATCAATTCGGCAAGTTTAAGGATGTGTCAATTCGTCTCATTAAATGCACCTAACCCTCCGGATGGCTATATAAACCCTTCATCCCCAGCATTCAAGTCCCACCAACCATCCCCAAGTGCATTCAAGTTCTAGAGAGAGAAAGTCCATCCTCCGGACACTATGTTGTTCGGCAGACATCCCCAAACCCCCCCAGAAAACTTGTTCCGGCCAGTCTTAGCCCTTCAAACAGCTTTCTTAAATCCTCCGGACTACCTTGTTCCAACCCAGAAGATCTCCACTGCCCGGACCATTATCCTCTGGACAGACCTCAGCTCGGCCAACCACTTGGGAGACCAGGAGCAACTCAGGTAACCACTTAGCCCTTCGGTTATAATTCCTTTATCAGTCTTGTCTTTAGTTCTGTTCGGCAAGTCCACCAAAGGACTTGGCTGCACTGATTTCAGCTCGGCAGCCTTTCCCTTGGCTCTGCCGAATCAATCCAGACCCTTGTACTTCAGCTCGGCAACATTCCAGTGTTCGGCAATTGGCCAAATAGTCCAGATTACCTTTTTAACCCTCCGGATGAACTCATCTCAGCTCGGCAAATATGTCCGGACCATTCCAAAACACCTCTGGCCTTCCCAAAGCATTTGCCGACCTCCCGCTTACCGGAGCACTTGTGCTCGGCAGAGGGACAGTCCGCCTTTTTGGGACCTTAGCTTTATAAGCTCGGTTGTGTATCCAGTAGCTTGGGCATTTAGCCCTAAGGCCTTATAATCACCTCACCAACCTTTTCGACCAGTCTTAATATCTGTAGTATCATTTCCCGCACTGCCAATGCCCAACGGAAGCCCTTGTTTGGCTGTTCGGCAGAACTGCCAGTTCGGCAGACTGATCCCCGGATCCAAACAGCTCGGCACTAGTGTGCCCGTGCTCGGCATAACCTGTTTAGTGTAACCAAAAGTCCTTCGGCCACTTATGTTGCCCAGTAGCCTTAAAGAAGAGCTCGGCCAGCCGATCAAGAGCAGTCCGGCCACGTTGGTCCGGCAGCTCAGCTCGACAGTAACCAGTAGCAATTCGACAGAAAGCTTAGAAATAATTTGTTGTGTTTTATGGCAGATTTGAGCTGAAAATCAAGAAGAAATCAATCTAAGAAAAAAAGTGAATCTTTGCATGCCCTACTTACTCGCATTTTCTTTACTTGCTCACTCGTTTTACAAGTATCATTATGGCTATTGAGCCCGAGAACTTATTATGTTATCACTCTTGCAAAATAAAAGAGAAGAGCATGTGAAATCCTTTTTATATACATGGACAAGCAATGTGGAAAATATTTTATGTGATTATCGGCACAGACATGACATGGTCACGGAATACGGTCATAAATAGATAAGAGCCCGATGCTGGGGGCAAGGTAAGATACCATACAAACATGGACGAATTATAAGGGTGGGACCAAACCAGATGGTCATTCAGATGATATCATGCCACTATGCACAATGCGAGGTAGCTCCCTCTAGTTCTGGTACCGTGGAGATTGTAATTGATTGGCTTGACAGACTGGTTGACAGTCCTACATCTCGACAGAATATCTAAGCAATCAATGTGCACTTGTTGCAGGATCATGCGTGAAAGATGCCAAAATCTGATATGACCGAAAGGGTCAATGGCAATATACTTGAGGCTATTGAGCCACTGTTATTATGATTATCATAATGCTTGTTTTGCAGGAATGATTTGGTTGCCTATGAAACTAGTAATTTTGGCATATACTGTATTCACTCTAGCTTTATAGCTTATGCATTTTCTAAAACCCTTTTCAGGATTTGAGGAGCAGCTGTAAGAGCTTTTGGATTATCGTTTGGTCTTTGTTATACCTTGTATCATCCCCTAGAGGCTTTTGATGTAACCTCGGATTATTAATGAACTGTGGGCTTGTCTAGTGATGCACTCTCTGGATATTTTCATGCTTACCGCTATTATTCAATCTAATTTGTTCGATGAATCCCTAAACTCATTTAAATAGGGCCTTTAGCGAGCTTGCTCGTTGGCCGGTAATAGCTCATGTGTGATTGGGTCGTGACATCTAGTACAGAGGCTATGACTCATGGTGTTTGCAAGCTTTTATGGCTCCAAACCTTATTGCGTGATTTGGGATTCCCTGATTGTGATCATATGAAGTTCTACTGTGATAATAAGGTTGTCATAAACATTGTTCATAATCTTATTCAACATGATCGAACGAAGCATATCGAAATTGACAGACACTTTATAATGAAGAAGCTGAGCAACAGTTTGATTTGTATGCCTTTTGTGAGATCTGAAGACCAGTTAGTTGATATATTTACTAAGGGTCTGAGCAACAAAAGATTTCACCCTGTTGTGTTCAAGTTGGGTTTGAGAGATATCTTTGCACCAACTTGGCGGGGAGTGTTATGATATAGGGATTTATTTGTTATGTATTTAGTTCCTAGAGGTAGTTTAGTCTTTGTTCTTTTGCATGTGTATACATATTGCTGTAAAGTGTTGTTTTACACAGAATGAGAAAAATATGTTCCCTCTTTCTCTCTCTACGAAACTAACAAAGTTAATGATGCTTTCAAACAATATGTCAAGGCAGTTCATGCGACACGAAACCATCTGCCAAGCCAGGTAGAAATGAGGACAACATGGTACTGGCTGGTGATGAAAAAACGCTGTAAATTATATTGAAGCAAATCATGACAAACAATTATCTGGTCAGAATGAAGTCAGAACAGAATAGCTTGAATATGTGAAACCGTTACTTCAACTAAATTATGATATATAGGTAGGCAGTTTCAAAGATAGAAATAAGAACTCACAGGCATTTCACTTAGGTCTTCGTCTGAAAAACCGCGGTAACCAAAAGGAATCCCCACAATCTTTTTCACACCATATATCTCAAGGGTGATAACTATCTGCAGCAATTACCAAAACAAGAATGAAAGATGACTACTTGAAAGCAAAGAGACAATACCTCCAAGGACTACAAAGTTCAGAAAAGGCACATGTAGATCCGAAAATATATATTAATGAGAACTTATTAACTGAAATGAAGTCTGCCCCTCCCTTTTTTTCTTTTCTTCTAAACACAGTAAGTGGAAGTTTGAATTTCACTAAAACCCATACAAAGCAATACGTCTATGAAAATTAAAAAAAAGCGTCTTAAAAAGAAAAAAATATTACTTGCAATGCTGCCATTGTTCCAGAGTCTGTATTATGGAATATGAATCATATGACAACAATGTTGAAAGATAGCTCCAATTTTGAAGGGACTAGAATGTTTAAGCAGAAGAGAGACAGTTGAGAAGAATAACTACCTGTCTGATGACATCATTAAGACCAGGGCAAAGTCCTCCGCAAGTCACGATTGCTGCTTTCACTTCTTCCGGTTTAAAGTATATCTTCTCCCGAGGACCAGCACGATGAACCCTGGATAGTTGTAAGCGCAATTCCATTATGTAATAACTCGACACCCATCCCAAACAAACGTAAAGTCATGAACAACAACAAAATGTGACATGACACTGATAGAATGCAAAGAAGAGAACCAACTACTTTTATTGCTAATCGCAATAATAATAGAATACAAGGCTACAAGTACATTAAATAGAAAAAAAAACAAATAGACTGCAGGCAGTGGCAGACCCAGGAATTCATCCTGGGGGTGTCACTGCTCCGGGACCCGCACAAAAAATCCGTTTCATTAATAAACTTTTAAATATTATCTTAAGCTACCATGTAAAAATTTAGTTCATTTGGATATATTTAAGTATTTCATCCATACATTATGTTTTCATTCAAAAGTTTTAGGCCTAACTTTGAAAAAATCTTGGATGAAACACTTTAATATATTCAAATGAGTTGATTTTTTACAGGATAACTTGAAAAAATATTTAAAATTTTATTAATGAATCAGATTTTTCGTGGGCAAAAACAGAAATTTAAAAAAAAATCGAACGAAGTCGGGGTTGTCATTTGACACCCTCCCCCCTTACTAGGTCCGCCCCTGACTGTAGGTAAATGGAAGACCAAACTACCTTTGAAAAAGAACATCAAATGACAACAGTAAGTCTAACACACATATAACTACTTTCACAAACACGATATGTCTGAATATGATTAGGGATAAAACTACTCGTAATTCTCCTTTTCATAAGAGTGATGTTTCCTTCTAATATATAAAAATGAATTGTACCAAATTGAGAGAGGGTCCGCCCCTCTCAATACTTGACACACCAGTCTACATGCTCCCCATCATTGCTTGGTCAGTACAGGAAATATTGAGAATATTCCTATAGTCTACTGGAGAGTACTATAAGCATCAGTTCTTAGAGATTTCTTCTGTTACAATCATAGGAAGATTTTGCCAATTATTAAACGAGATTACCATTGTTCTAGCCAAGTACAATCAGGATCAATGCATTCAGCACCAGCGGATGTAGGAGAGGAATAGCGTATGGTCTGACAAAAAAGGAAAAAAAGGAAGAGGCAAACAAAATGTCAGTCAAATTAATCCTTGCATACAATGAATGTTTCATTCGCTTCATGTTTCTAAACAACTCTATCTCCCATATGACTAGCAATCAAGAATAAAAGAAAATAATATGACCAAAAAGGGTCAAATTATGAACAGAACTGACTCCCATCTGGGTCTCACGAGACTTGACTTCGAAGCAAACCTGTCATGTTATATTTCTCCAAATATTTTCACCATTTCAATATGTGAATTACGGAAATCATGCCAGAAAAATCATATTGCGATTTCAGGAGATTGCTTTACAGTTTACAAACTTACATTACTTTCTGAATTCCATTAATTCACAGACAAACTATTGTCTGATGTAGTTGTTTCAAGGAGGAAAACAGAACAAATTTCTCTTATGACTTCCTTAACACCTGGCCTGAATGAATCCATACTTTCCCAATTGACCACCTTGGATCATGAAAACTTACACAAGATTTTATCTGTCCGCAAACATCGGCTATGCTATTTATTTTGTATTAAGATTTATGATTTTTGACAAATAAAGTAAAATTAAATTACTTTCTAAATTACTTTAATTCACCAAAAAATTTGTGGTTAGATGTAGTTGTTTCCAGGAGAACAAACAAATACATTCAATGCATGACTTCCTTAAGAGCTGAATAAATCACAATGTGCCCCAGTGACCAAATCAACTTCTTTGATTGGGATAAAATCCAGTCTTTATGATAAACTGGAGAGAGTACATATTTTAGCTTAAGGGGAGCTTACAACATAATAGTATGGTGCACGTCGTGTGCACAAGTGAATGCAAGCACAGAACATGTGCCATGATGATGGAATTATTTGACGGTCATTCAACTCGCATCTTGAAAAGTTCAATATTTTCACTCAGGTTTAGCTACTAAGATAGCAAAAATGTAATTACTAACCAGTTATAGAGCACCTAGAAGAAAAAACAAGAAAAGTTATGGGTTGGGGGAGAACTACAGGTATGCTGAAGTCTAAGTAAACAAAGGATTCACATAAACAGTGAGGACTAAAAGAATTTCATGTCAGTGCATCAATGACAGACATTTAATTTACATCCAATTATGTAAGAAAAAAGTATGAATACTGCTCACCAAGGCCATTAATTTTTCCGAGACAGAAGGTACTTAAATTCTAAAGGAGAACTTAATTGTAGATACAAGAAATTTAATCTTCACTAATACTACTACTCTGACATTCTATGTAGATCAGAGTCTAATCTATGTTATTCATAGTATTGCAGGGCAACATATTGTGAGGAGAGTCATGAGAGTGCCAAGTGGCAGTAATTGGTTGGATGACATAATTATTTAATTAGTAACTTCCTAAATGTTTGAAAGAGTTCTTGTAGTTAACAAATCCTTGATTCGTGAAATAATTGTTTCCTTGATTCATAAAATAATTGTTTCCTTGATTCATAAAATAATTGTTTCCAACACAGAAAACATTTAAAAGGTTCATATTCATTGAAACATGATTTTGGGGGTGAATAAAGGGCAGTTGAGTATTTATGGTATAACTATATCCTACCTATCCTACATGACTTTACCAAATAAGTTCAAACTTTAAATTTCATAGTGTGGTCACACAAGAAGGAACGAATTGATAGAAGTTCTAGATCGATTCAATGCACCGTCCTGCAATTTTGGTTGGCATTAAGGTGAGATATCATTTCTACGTTTATAGTTGGACGGTTCTTATCTCCTATTGTGTTTATCTCCTTTCATGTTTCTATCATTTCAAAATTTGAAATTCTTGAGATTTTTACTCCATCCCTGCTCAAATGGAATTTCTCCTCCTAATTTTATTCGTTGCCACCATTTCTCCTTCTAATTTCATTTCATTGCATGTACAGATTTCTTAGAAAGCAAAAATCAATGGTTAAGTAGGAAGTTAAGAGTGGTGAATGAAGAGTGGAGAGGAAAAAGGTGGTTGCATAGACCGAAAGGGCATTATGTGCCTTTAATATAAAAAATTGCTGATGCAAACTATATATACAAAAGCAAGACAAGCGTGGCCGCTGGATCCCCCATCATCTCGAACAGCATTTATTAGGCCTTTGGAATCGATCAACAATTTATTGACCAGTTCAAAATGAATTCAAATTGCAAACCCAAATAGGGGATAATCTCTGTATACTCTGTTACTTGCATATTTGATAATGCACCATTTTGAAGGTAGGTTAGCTGATATTAGAGAACAGTGCTTGTACAATATTTGAGCGAATTATGTCCTTTACTACCAAAATGAAAATGCGCATCATTCTGGCAGTAATTTTTCATAAACAGCCTTCATCTATCATGTTGATGGAAAGTATACTTTGGATTGACCAAGACTGGTATGATTCATTCCGATGAGCTATAATAACTTTTGATAAAGTATAATGTAAGAAAAAAACCACAAGGCTATACATTTTAACTGATTGGAACTCGTCCTGTATACATTTAGGAATGTTATATGAAGAGTTAAAAAAATATTCAAGTGAAAAGAAATATAAATAATACAACAATAGAAAATAAAATGTAATGTACGTGACACTAGAGATATTCAAACTCTTCTCATCAATTGCAGAAAAAGTTTATAATTTTTGTTTGAAAATGAGACTAAAATTAAGAAATAGATAGAGAGAATGGATATGAGGATTAAAACATTGGGTATTAGACTTTGATTGTTTCTCCAATTTGGTTTTGAAGATTGAGTGACTCCAGAACTAAGAGGTGACTTGCATTAGTTTGTTCTCTCGTCCAATGCGCAATGGTCTAAATGCATGTACTTATGGTTATAGAGAAAGATGATATGAGAGAACTATTTTCCAGGGCATAACTTTATTTGGCTTTATTATCAATAAAATCGAGGATGCTTCACAAACATCTGAACATAAATATACTTTGATGCAAAATGACTTCCTCTGTAATATTCGTTGTTGTGGTTTGCTAATTCTTTTCCTATAAATTTATTGATATATTGTATTTGTCAGATATAGCATGAACACTAATTTAAGTTATCTTGAGAAAAACAAATAATAAGAACATGAATGTATATGGACGTCAATAACACTCAAATTTTTTTATTTTTTTAAACCTAGGAAGAACTATTAGGAAGACAAGCAACTAACTCCAACTAATTCCATGTCTATTATCAATTAAAGATAAGCGGATGTGACCAAAACCTTTTGTTTACTAGATGTACCAAAAAAACACAGAGTTGATACGAAGAACTATTACGAAGAGAAGCAACTAACTCCAACTAATTCCATGTCTATATTCATTAAAAATAAGAGGACGTGACCAGAATCTTTTGTTTACTAGATGTCGAATTTTTTGGTCCAACAAAACAGAGAAACTTACAGGGTGCTGGAACAATTAGTTGAATAGCAGGTGGGAATTTCCATTTTATCTATAAAACTAAAACTTCTAGGCCATGATTCATTGTTTGTACTATTGATAAGGGGTATATAATCCGATCGTATGGCTACATCCACTGCACTAATAGAAATGCGATTAATAGTCCTATATCTCCCTATGTATTTACTTTCCATATTTAGGGGATTGGCAACCTCTCACGTCCAATGGATTTGTAACCCTTCACCGATAGTTGAATTCAAATATCATAAATGAGATCCCGTGGAATATGTAGCCCAATTGCATGTCTAATTTGGCCAATCAAACATGCCTATGGTAGAATTACTTTGACACGCAGGCTGATCATAAACTTTTATAATAGCTACAGAAAAAATCTAAGCATGCGAAGATCGTGAAAAAAGATAAAAGTCAATATACCTTCAGAAGCACTCTGTCGTTTTTATTAATGTATCCGTGCCATGTCTCATCAGATGGATAACCATCAGCAAAATCTTCCGTGGGAGTCCTATGATAGAACATATATTGAGAGAGAGAAAGAGAGAACTAATTTGTCATCAAATGCATAAAACTACAGAGCACTATGGAAAACTTCTAGTTGAATATAAAAACACATGCAATTAGACAAGTAATGCGGGAAAGATGAAATTGAAAAGGTCCTCTCCATTTCATCAATGTGATGGTGAAGTCCATTCTATTCTCGGTCATGTTTTAACTCGGGCTGCAAATGAATAGAGTCGTTCGCGAACTCAAATGTATGATATTTTGGGATCGTTAAGGCTCGTGAACAAGCTCAATTTTGACTCAAACCTAGGTCATTCAGATAGGCTCAAGCTCAGCTCGTTGAATTTGAAAAGGTCCTCTCCATTTCATCAATGAGATGGTGAACTCCATTTATCGTCGATCATGTTTTAACTTGGGCTGCAAATGAATAGAGTCGTTCGCGAACTCAAATGTATGATATTTTGGGATCGTTAAGGCTCGTGAACAAGCTCAAATTCGACTCCAACCAAGGTCATTCAGATAGGCTCGAGTTCATGTCGTTGAATTTGTATTGGGCTTGAGTTCAAGCTCGAGTTCGTTAAAAAATTAACAAACAAAATTTAACATAGTAAAGCCCGGATCCGCTCGGTTCGTTTGCAATCCTAGTTTTAACAAAACAGACACTTCATTGATTCAAATTCGCTCCATTACACCAATGTAATGGAGAGACCCATTACATTGCAGATTGTTGCTTGATAAGTCATCTGAAAATTTATGGATGCTTGAGAGAAATCCACTTATATCAAATATGATTGTGTGTCTTTAAATAAATTTAATTAAACTGGTCTTTGTGGCATTATCTAGAAAATTGTGTTTCTTGCCATCTGATGTGCAAACATCTTATGTGTGTAATGGACCTCTCCATATTACGTGGGAAAGTAGCCAAGATGAGCGAAGTTCTGCTCAATGAGAAATTGTACAGGAAAGGTAGCTTAGCATTTGTGAAAAAAGATTATAATTTCGACTAAAACATCTCGAAGTCAGTTGAATTCAACAACGTACAAGGCAATCAAGGAAGTTACAGAAATTTCATTCACTACGAATAAGTAGGCTCCAAGCACACAAGTTACAAAATTCCGGTATTACGACAGAGTGAATGGAGACTAAAGTGATATTCGATTGTAAACAAACTAGAATTTCAAAAAAAAAGACCGCATGAAGAAAAATAACAAAAAAGTCAAACTAAAATTTAATCATCATACAAGCGATCAAATATGAAGCAGAAACTTGAAATTGACTACAAATCAGTAGGAATCGAAGCACAGAGTTACAAAACCGAAACAAAATTCAGCTTTTCAAAACAAAGTGCATGGACCTCAAGTGATCTTCCAAAACGTCATTGCCAAAATTTCAAAACAGACGCTTTTTCTTGATCGGTAAAACAGACACTTGGATCACATCAAACGAAACCTAAAACTCGTGAACGTAGAGAATTAGATTTCCGATACCTCATCCTGAGGCAAAAAGTGGATGGAATGGGAGTATCGTCTTCGAATATGTCCGTGACGTGAGGAATATTGAATCGAGACTCGAAATCCTTCTGGAATTTGAACGTCCACTCAGGATCACTGAAGTCGATAGCGGCGGCGGCGGAGCGGGCCGGCGGAGGTGTCGTGTTCCTCGCATGCACGCGAACCTTCTTGCTAATTATGTCCGAGTTCATTCTCCAACGCTGATGAACTTGGAGGCGAACTCGTGGGCCAAAGAAGTGTGAGTTTCTCGCCGGAATAACGAGCATCGGGGTGGTCGCCGCCTTGAGCGAGTCCATTCAAATGAGTGTCTGGACCTCGCTCAATTGCGCGATCCGCAAGGTCAGTCAATGAGAGTGAGAGTAACGGAGACGGAGAGAGAAATGATCACGGCAGAGAGAGAAGAAGAATGCGGAGCTTTGTATGGTCTGATGGCAGAACAACGTTCTAAAGCGCTGGACTGGAGTTGGAATTTAGAAACGAAAAACGCAATCTTTCGATTAAGGAAAATTCTCATTGTTTTCTAAATACAATGCAATGCATTCTAAAAACAAAATGCCTTTCCTGTAAAAAGTCCACTTTATCCTCTTACTTTCTAAATACAAGCAG
>NMUG010004620.1:0-13702 GCA_002855965.1 Monotropa hypopitys | reverse complement strand
AAACAACCAACAAAAATCAACAAGTAATTCGTGGACTCGATGACTTTGTGACCAAACGATGTGGTCTTCGAATGTTTGTAAATTGTGCATCCCTCGTGGCACTTTGTGAGTTGGTGTATTCCTCGTGACACCTCGTACTTCGGTGCATTCCTCGTGACACCTCGTGTGACAATGTATGTAACACCCCACGTTTTTAAGTAAAACATTTTAAGTATATATTTGTTTTTGAAATACAATAAACACAAATACTGGGGAGTTAATGGTTACTATACAGATGCATTACAGTAGAAGTTCTCATTACATTAAACTTGATACAATATGGAAGACTGAAAGAGTACAGGGAAAAAAAGTACAACTATTACCACTCACTACAAACTGTAAAAGAGAGTACAAAGTACAAAAGAGAGCCAGGGCCGCAGCTCCAAAGGGAACCAGCTGCTAGCACAAGCTCCAAATCCCCCTGCAAGAGAAATCATACAATACAATCTTAAAAAAGAGAAAGGGAAGTGGGTTTGAGAGAACCATGGCTCAGTGAGGTAACAACCAACGACTAAAAAGCATGCACGAGCGCATGCGAACCTAAGTGTCACAAACCAAAGTAAGTAAAGTCAAAGGAAAGGTACAACACACACACGCACACAAGTGACGTGAGACTAAGAGTATCTCCAAGGTCAAACAAGTAGAGTGTCACCCAAACCACAATCGACATCCCAAACATAAAAGTTATCACTAGAAAACTCTACTAAGGAATACGCAGACCTCGTCACTCAACCTTACCTATTCCCGACCCAAACCACAGTCGCAACACAATCACACCCACCAATCACTCGCAAGGAATCCAATACCCAAGTCTCCCCATCTCCACATTCATTGGTAAGATTTAGGATTCACATGATTGCATTGGATATTGAATATTGGAGTTACACATTTCACCATTTTCCCCAACTTGGCCCACCCAAGGGGAACAACAACATTTCTATCACGAATTGATTATTCATTCCAATATTCCTTTCCGGTCGACTCCTGAACAAGCGAGTCTCCAATCTCCCCTATACAAGGGCGAGTAGAGCACAAGTGTTAAGGTTTTCCCAAGATCCCGCCTGCCGACGTATCCGGTCATTCCGAGACTTTCGGGAACTCGTATCTCCCAACTATGGCCAAAGGATCTTATTCCTAGATCGTCACCCGTCAATGACATCTAGTGATTCCGCGACTCCGGGAACGCATATCTCCCACATAACACGACAAAAGGACTTGGAATAATTCTCAACACACAAGTTGTTTTCTCTACCTCGATACCATTCCAATATCAACACAATCACTCTATACTAACCCGACGTCAACAAATCGAACGACAACGATACAACTATGCACCCGATGCCAACGAGTCGAACGACAACGATACGACTACGCATAAATAATCAACGATCGACTAGGCAATAAAACATGGAATGGAAATACGTACACCCGCGCATACTAGGTAGGAGTTAGAAGTTACCCACTGGAGCATCGCCAGAAAAGTCGCCAGAGTTGTCACCGCAACACAACCATCGTCAATCAATGGAGGGGAGTGAATATCAAGCTAGGGTTTGAGAGAGAATGAGACTTACCGATTCTATGCAAACCATTGGTACCAATGCGGAGCTCTCAGTGTCCCCGTCGCCGTTAGTGAAGACCAAATCCTTTGATTCTTGAAGGAGGATGAGGATTTGTAGAGAGAAGTGAGAGAGAGGAGAGAGCTCTAGGGTTTTAGGGGTGAGAGGGGGCTGAAAATGCCCAATTTCGGACCAAAGGGGACTTATATAACCCCTCAAACGAATTCCACAAAATGCCCTCAACTAAGCTGTCCGCACAACATTTTTATTAGCGGCGACCGGTCGATGGATTTGGCCCGACCGGTCGAGCTTCTTTCGAACAGCTCACTGCTGATCCACAACCGGTCGACGTAGTACACGTGTACCGGTCGACACGGCCAATTGTTCATTGAATTGAAATGATTGATTTTCCGATAGTATTTTGCCATAACTTCTTTGTGCGGACTCCGATTGAGACGATTCAAGTTGCGTTGGATTCGTAATAAAATAATCTACGATTTCTATGAATGAAGAATTTCAATTTCGAAAACGAATCAGGTCGATAGATTTCAAATGCGATTTAGGATTTTCGATTTATTAAAACGCATGGAAATTTATTTAAAATTTCTGGAGTGTGACAAACTACCTCCTTACAAAAATTTTGTCCTCAAAATTTACCGGAGTAAGGAGATAACTAAACAACGCAACAATCCAATAAGAACCCAACGAAGAGTCACGCTCCACCAAGCTTCCGTTGCGACAGAAACCACTTCACGACAAGGAAACACACACGATACACTTCCCATGGATCAAACCATCTTCTCGGCACAACCCACAACAAAAAAAGATACACCAGAAATTGCGATTAAGGACCGATAGTCTACAAAAGAACAACTCTAACGAAATTCGCACACGGACTCCACTATACCTGCATCACGAGTACGCAACAGTTACTTGGCCACCAAACAAATATACACGCACCGCGAAGATGCACCAACACACCAAGAGTATGCCGTTCTGCAAGAGTATGACAGGGATATGCCGATACGACGAGCCGTAATCCTAAAGTTACTCGCAACCAACCCAAACCCCGTATGCATTGCAATATGTCTAAATACACAACAAGGTACACACATGTCCTGGTGCGGTGATAGTATGACATTGGTGATCGTCCTGAGATGTTCCGGCCGGTAGCATTTCTCAATTCAATACACGCACGTCAAACATACATCACACAATCAAAGAAAACTCACACACACCACATCAATTATGCATGTGTTAAGTCCAAACGACATGACTTAGCACAAACTCACACCAAGTCTAAAAGTCGATATGCAATCGTACCCATTTTCTCACGTTTCACCAATTTCGCCACCTCAAAGATTCAATATTCTTTCGCAAATAAACACGAACAATCTGGTACGAATGCATTAGGTAGACGCGACAACAAGAAAAGAAGCCAAAACTTCTTACCACGATTTACAACACTCAACAAGGAAACATCCCACAACAAAACGAAATGCTGAGACTTAGGCAAGGTGTCTCAAAGGATATACAACTCGACAACGGAGTAAAGGAATAACAACCGATTCCAAACAATACAACAACTCGAGTAGGGGCCTTCAACGAAGAGGTCAAGACTGTGGGGCAATCCAAAAAAATTTACAACAACTCTCACATTTTTTGCCACCACAAAAAAATATAAGGTTCCAACGACAATTTTCAAATTTTCAAGCAGGAAGGTTTAACCAACTCAATCCGATGTGATTGTCCAACACAAATCAACTGACGTCTAGTGGAAGGAACGAATCTCAAATAGAAAGTCATCAATCAACACAACCATGAAGTTTTTTAACTTCAATTGCAAACGAGAAAATTGACGAAGGTGAACTCTAAGAGAGATCATAAGATAACCTCAAGATCCAAATAAGGAGCAACGCAAAATCACAATTCAACATAGTTTTCAATACAATCCCAAAGAAAATGATACACGAGAAAGATCACAAATCAAAAGTGAAATCCTAACAACACAACAAGAACATGGACTTCCAAAAGCCCAACGCTGAAATGAAACTCTACTACAGAACAAACAAAGTACGCAACCACTTTCTTCAACCTTGATTTCTCACTGCTTGGGGCAAACTCTTGCCACATGACCAACTTCACCAAATAAGAAACAAGACTTTGAAGGAGGAACCGACACAATGCACTGCAAATGGAAATGACCTGACTGACGACATTTATGGCACACAATGTGGGAGACAGAAGCAACTCCCGGCTTGCACGACGAAGAAGACGAACTACATCTTCAACGATTGCACGATGATTCCTCTTGGTTATGGCACCGCTTCTTACTAAAATTTCCGGACGAATACGAGCTTTTGCAAGCGACGCGAGGAGGAGACTCCACTCAAGATGTCGTCTTAAAAAGACTAAGGCGCAACTCCACTGCTCTGGCACTCTCCAGCAAAGATGCATAGCTCTGAATGTGCTGACCCACAACAAACGTCTGAATCGAGGGATGCAGACCTATCTCGAATCTTCTACACTTGTGAGTTTCTGATCGGACCAACTCCAATGCGAAGTGCGATAAGGAATGGAACTGAGAGGCATACTGAGTGACCGTCATGTCACCTTGCGTCAATCTCTCAAATTGTTGACCCATTGCCTCGCGACAGGAGGCAGGAAAATACTGGGCATCGAACACAGCTTCAAACTGAACCCAAGACATACCTTTCGAAGAAGAGGGACAAGGTACTCCATCACTTTGCGTCAGTGATTCCCACCACACACCAACTTCACCGACCAATTGAAAAGTTGCTAAGGATACTCCAATGGGATCTTCAGTGATTTCCAACGCATCTAGAACTTTGCGGATCTCAACAAGCCAATGGTTTGCCTCCAACGGATCCCCGGAACCATTGAACTGAGGAGGGTTAAAGCGAAGAAAATCTCTAACCATCTGCGAAGGCCAATTTCACTCATTACCCGACAACAAACCCGATTCGCGACCACACGCAACAATGGCTGCTGCAAATCTCTCTACCAACTGCTCGAACTGCAATTGAACTTCATCTCCAATAACAACTCCAGGAGTAGGGATACCACGACGATTCCGATTTGCCGCACGTCTAGGAGCCATCGAAACACTGGCACAAAGAACAGACCAAGACACTAAACGTGAACATCTGCAACGAGATACACAAGAACGGCTACAACTCATAGAATGGATAAAATCTCAAAGGGGTAAAGCACCTGAAAGATAGCTGCAAACATCAAACCATAAGAGAAGTAGGAAGCACAAACCTCATCTTACCCGCGGATGCACGAGTGGAAAACCCAAAGGGTTTACAAAATCACAAGACAACCCCAATTTCATGCCTCAGAATGGGAAAACCAACAAGCCTCAAGATTCCACATCCTACAAAGAGTTACAATTTCCTCTATACAACCACAAGAGAGTCCAAAACTCAACGGAACAACGGAAGAAATACCACAAATCTCAAGGAAACTAGGCATCCAAGCGCACAACCGCTAACCCATCTATAGCCTTACGGTAGAAACAACACTCGTCACCCAACACTTCAAGGAAACTCGCAACCCTAGAAGGAGTCGAAATGAAACAAACGACTCTAAGGAAGCAAGCCCAAGACAAACGGTGCTCCATGGCACACATGAATAATCATATCAATAGTAATGACCCTAGGAACCCATGGAGACTGGGTGTCTCCCCATGATCCGAAGTTATTCAAACCGAAAGCTTTGATACCAACTGTAACACCCCACGTTTTTAAGTAAAACATTTCCAGCATATAATTTTTTTTTTGAAATACAATAAATACAAACACTGGGGAGTTAACGGTTACTATACAGATGCATTGCAGTAGAAGTTATCATTGCATTAATCTTGATACAATATGGAAGATTGAAAGAGTACAGGGAAAGAAAGTACAACTACAACCACTCACTACAAACTATAAAAGAGAGTACAAAGTACAAAAGAGAGCCAGGGCCGCAGCTCCAAAGGGAACCAGCTGCTAGCACAAGATCCAAATCCCCCTGCAAGAGAAACCCTGCAATACAATCCTGAAAAAGAGAAAGGGAAGAGGGTCTGAGCGAACCACGACTCAGTGAGGTAACAACTAACGACTACAAAGCATGCCCGAGCGTATGCAAACCTAAGTGTCACAAACCAAAGTAAGTAAAGTCAAAGGAAAGGTACAACACACACACATACACACAACCAAGTGACGTGAGACTAAGAGTATCTCCAAAGTCAAACAAGTAGAGTGTCACCAAAACCACAATCGACATACCAAACGTAAAAGTTATCACTAGAAAACTCTACTAAGGAATACGCGGACCTCGTCACTCAATCTTACCTATTCCCGACCCAAACCACAGTCGCAACACAATAACACCCACCAATCACTCGCAAGGAATCCAATACCCAAGTCTCCCCATCTCCACATTCATTGGTAAGATTTAGAATTCACATGATTGCATTGGATATTGAATATTGGAGTTACACATTTCACCATTTTCCCCACCTTGGCCCACCCAAGGGGAACAACAACATTTGTATCATGAATTGATTATTCATTCCAATATTCCTTTCCGGTCGACTTCTGAACAAGCGAGTCTCCAATCTCCCCTAGACAAGGGCGAGTAGAGCACATGTGTTAAGGTTTTCCCAAGATCTCGCCTGCCGACGTATCCGGTCATTCCGAGACTTTCGGGAACTCGTATCTCTCACATATGGCCAAAGGATCTTATTCCTAGATCATCACCCATCAATGACATCTAGTGATTCCGCAACTCCGGGAACGCGTATCTCCCACTTAACACGACAAAAGGACTTGGGCAAGAATCACCCAAGCCAACACCACATTACATTTCTTTATTCCATTGATGAGTTTAAGTGAATGATTGAAGATTGGCTAAGGGTGGTCCTCATAGGATCCATCCCTCGTATTGGAAATTCACTATGTTCATTATGTACATTTCGTTTTACTTATTCTCCATCAATTTCCCACCATCCCTTAAGTACAAGGCCAACTTATCCAATCACTTCTCATTCGTCAAAGTACAACGGAAACCCATTCCAATCATATTTCCCCATCATCAAGATCCCACACAAATCGTCAAAGGGACACACATAGACTAATTGCTGGGACAACCCCAATTTCATCACAATTCACACTATCATTCGACACGGTCGACGCACCCAAATTCCACCCCAAAGCCCATTCGGGCAATTCATCGAACACTTGGCGCCTACACAATTCTAAGAGTAATTCTCAACACACAAGTTGTTTTCTCTACCTCGATACCATTCCAATATCAACACAATCACTCTATACTAACCCGACGTCAACAAATCGAACGACAACGATACAACTATGCACCCGATGCCAACGAGTCGAACGACAACGATACGACTATGCATAAAGAATCAACGATCGACTAGGCAATAAAACATGGAATGGAAATACGTACACCCGCGCATACTAGGTAGGAGTTAGAAGTTACCCACTGGAGCATCGCCGGAAAAGTCGCCAGAGTTGTCACCGGAAAAACGTTCGCTGCGCCGCAACGATCCGGATATACCACCGCGAAGCTCTCTTCTCAACCTACGCAACACAACCATCGTCAATCAATGGAGGGGAGTGAATATCAAGCTAGGATTTGAGAGAGAATGAGACTTACCGATTCTATGCAAACCGTTGGTACCAATGCGGAGCTCTTAGTGTCCCCGTCGCCGTTAGTGAAGACCAAATCCTTTGATTCTTGAAGGAGGATGAGGATTTGTAGAGAGAAGTGAGAGAGAGGAGAGAGCTCTAGGGTTTTAGGGGTGACAGGGGGCTGAAAATGCCCAATTTCGGACCAAAGGGGACTTATATAACCCCTGAAACGAATTCCCCAAAATGCCCTCAACTAAGCTGTCCGCACAACATTTTTACTAGCGGCGACCGGTCGACGGATTTGGCCCGACCGGTCGAGCTTCTTTCGAACAGCTCACTGCTGAGCCCCGACCGGTCGACGTAGTACACGTGTACCGGTCGACACGGCCAATTGTTCATTGAATTGAAATGATTAATTTTCCGATAGTATGTTGCCATAACATCTTCGTCCAGACTCCGATTGAGACGATTCAAGTTGCGTTGGATTCGTAATCAAATAATCTACGACTTCCATGAATGAATAATTTCGATTTGGAAAACGAATCAGGTCGATAGATTTCAAATGCGATTTAGGATTTTCGATTTATTAAAACGCATGGAAATTTATTTAAAATTTCCGGAGTGTGATAATGTATCCCTCGTGGCACTTCGTGAGTCGGTGCATTCCTCATGGCACCTCGTGTGTTAGTGCATTCCTCGTGGCACTTCGTAAGCAAGTCGATCCTTGAACTTGTCAAGGATACTGTAAATCGATCACGGGCTTAATAGTTTTCCAAATTGGTTTTCAAAGTGATAGTCCATGTTTGTTGTAGGCCAGTCCTTCCTCGTGGGACGGTTGAGACTCATGTGACTCTTTTCAAATGATAGTCCACGTTTGGGGTAAACCGGTCCTTATTTAGTGAGGCAGCCGATACTCGTGAGACTTGGTTTCAAAGTGATGTTAAGCTGGGAGTCGAACAAACTAATAAAAAAAGATAAATTAATTTACCAATGTGTACCTATATAGATATGTATATAGAGGATAGAAAGGGATACATGTTATCAAATGTGGTTTGGTGAAATGGGATGGAATTAGCTATTGGTTTTGGATACAACACGTGGCTTGTGTGCGATAGTTGGTAGTGGTGCCACTAGAGATGGGTTGTGTTCTTAGGAGTGTCCTCCCTAGATAATGTGATAGTTTACCATGTCGTCGTAGTCGTGGTTGATATCCTTGGCCCTTACAGCCTTTGTACTAGTGCATGTTACCTAGTTGCGTGGATAGTGGTACTTGGTAAGGAGAGGGTTTTGACTTGTGATGTTGATGATCTTGAGCAAGATCTCATAGTTGGGTTATCCCTTGGTAGACTTGTATTGGTGAAAGTCTTGGTTAGACTTATGCATCTTGGCTCGGTTAGTGACTTGGTAGTGGTGTTTGAGTTTGTGTGAGAATGGCATGCTTGGGCTTGCTCTATTTTCCTTCAGTGTGAGGAGCATATTGTTGTACTACTTTTCATATTCCATGTTGTATCATTGTAATAAAATCACATTCCCCTTCCTTACTTGTAGTTGTGTTTCAATTTAAATGTCAAAGGTTGTATGTATTCAATTTCAAGAAAGTTTATGTAAAGGATTGTTTGTTATTCCATTTTAAGCATGTTTTAAGTAAATGCTTGTAAAGAGGCATGTTTTATAATTCATGGTCCCTTGTCATGTTGTTTGATTAGTGTGGTTTGGTAATAAATCATTCTTTTATTACATTTCAAAAAAAAATGGTTTGAAAATCCGGGGCATGACATTGGGAGTCCAGGTTGAGGAAGCTAGTTTGCATTGGGTCCACTATAGTCAGGCTTGGTGCAGTGTTAGCTCTTTTGGTGAGTTTGGTAGTTATATCAGGTGGTTGTGCTGGCTAGTCTTGATAGCCTTTTGTTTCTGTTAGTTGTGTTAGCCTGCTGGGCTTGTTCAGTTGATGTAGTTTGTTTTTACTTCAGGTAGTTTTCAGCTTTATTGTATTTCTAATGGTTAGTTTGGAGTTATCTTTGGGATCAGTATTGTATTAGTCTTCCGCTGTTTATAATCTATCAATCAATTGGGTTTAGCCTTTGTAAAGTTTATATTGAGAGATGCATATTAAATCTTGATCCTTAATCTTTTGAGGTTTTAATTATCAAGAATTGGGTTTTTGTTTTGGAGGTTCCCTTTGTAACGTTATCCATTCAATAATTGTTTTTATATTTATAAGATTTTTGGGACGGGTCATTACAGGTACCCCTCGTGGCTACACGTTTTCGAGGACGAGCAGTAGCATGGTGGCAACAGCTGAAGGTGAATTGCTCTCGAGTGGGAAAAAGAAAGATTGATTCATGGGAGAAGTTCTAGAAGCATCTCAGTGGAGCCTTTCTGCCCCACAATTATTCTCGAGTCATGTACCAGAGGTTCCAGAACCTCTAACAGGTCCCTAAGACAGTGGATGACTATACCACTGAGTTCTATCAGCTCATGGTCCGAAACGACCTTGGCGAGACGGAAGACCAACTGGTCTCTCATTATGTTGGGGGCCTGCAGATAAATTACCAAGACACGCTCAATATGTTCGATCTTTACTTAGTATCAGACACACACCAGAAGGCGTTGCAATTGGAGAGGCAAACTAGGCGGCGAACAACAATTCAGCCCTGGGCAGCATCTAGTAGCCGTGTTACGGTTCAATAGGAGGTTGGCCGAGATGCCCCTCAACCAAGCTGAGCTCCCAACCCGATGACCAGCTCGGCAAGGCCCATCGCCAGTAGTGCGGGACGTTGCTTCAAATGCAAGGAGCCTGGCCATATGTTTTTAGACTGTACGAAGCCTGACATACAAAAGGGGTTATTCATCAATAACGATGGTCTTGTCAAAGAAGAGGTGGACCCATATGAGGACAATCCAACTGAAGAGATGACCGAGGAAGAACTAAATGACGAAAAAGAGGAGCATATTGCAGTGGATTGTGGACCTTTGATGGTAGTTTGTCGGACCTACCTAACACCCCGAGATGTTAGAGGGAAAGTCTATAAGTTTGTAATCGACTCTGGAAGTTGTAAGAATGTGATCTCGGAAGAAGTCGTAAAAAAATTGGGTTTGATAATTGAAAAACACCCAACCCCCTACAAGTTGACCTGGTTGTAGGAAGGAGAGAAGGTCACCATATCTAGACGATGTCGGGTAGCACTTTCCATTGGCTCCAACTACAGGGATCAAATCTGGTGTGACCTAGTTGAGATGGATGCATGCCACCTTCTATTGGGAAGACCGTGGCAGTTCGACCACGCTGTAGAACATGACGACCGCAAAAACACTTACAGTTTCACGACTAACAAGGTCAAGGTGATACTTTATCCCAACAGAGAAGAGCCTTCTAAACCCATAGCGAAGAAGAGTCCAAACTTGCTGACCAGACAGAAGTTCGAGGCCGAGATGATGGAGTTCGGAATCATATATCTCTTAGTGGCAAAGGAACAAGGGTTGGACTGCGTCAACTAACAGCTCAACACGCAAACTACCCAGCTCGGCCAGAAGCAGCAATCACTAGAGGAGGTTTATGAATGTGTGTGGGATTTGCTCGCAGAGTTTGGAGATGTAATCCCTGATGAATTGCCAACGGGGTTACCACCCTTGAGGGATATCCATCACCAGATTGATTTGGTTCTAGTATCAACCTTACTGAATAGGCCACACTACCGTATGAGCCCATGGAAACATGAGGAGTTGAGGTCTCATGTAGAGGAACTATTTAACAAGGATCAAATAAAGGAAAGCCCGATTCCTTGTGTTGTCCCCGCATTGTTAACCCCAAACAAGGACGGATCATGGAGAATGTGTGTTGATATCCGCGCAATTAACAAAATCACAATGCGGTATCGTTTCCCTATCCCTCGGCTAGACGACCTTCTAGATCATCTCAGTGGAGCCACAGTGTTCAGTAATCTTGACTTGAAAAGTGGATATCACCAGATCCGGATCCATGAAGGGGATGAGTGGAAGACTGCCTTCAAAACCCGGGAATGTCTATATGAATGGATGGTCATGCCTTTTGGCCTATCTAATGCCCCAAGAACTTTTATGAGAGTAATGAATCAACTATTCAGGCCCTTAATTGGAAAATTTGTCATTGTCTACTTTGACGACATTCTCGTTTACAACCCTGACAAAGACACCTACGTGCAACATCTGCGACAAATTCTGTATCTACTTCGGGAAGGTCAGTTTTACGCTTTCCGAGCTAAATGTTCGTTCGTAATGACCAGTATACTCTTCCTAGGGTACGTGGTATCTGACAAGGGAATCTCTGTTGATGAGACAAAGATTGTAGCTGTAAGGGAGTGGCCAACGCCAAGAAACATCCATGACGTTAGAAGCTTTCACGGCCTAGCTTCCTTTTACAGAAGGTTCATCCCTAACTTCAGCACTATCATGGCCCACATCACTGATTTTATGAAGGTCGGCCAGTTCCTGTGGACGGAGGCATCCACACAAGCCTTTAGTGAGATCAAGGATAAGTTAACCTCTGCACCTATACTGGCTCTACTAGATTTCTCCAAACCCTTGGAGCTGCACTGTGACGTCTCCAAAGTAGGGATTGGAGCTGTCTTTAGTCATAAAGGTCTCCCAATTTCTTTCTTCAGTGAGAAACTGCACGGGGCTAGAGTCAACTACAGCACCTATGATATCGATTTCTATGCTATCATCCAAGCCTTAAAGCATTGGTACCCCTATCTCTTTCAGAGTGACTTTATCTTATTTTTTGATCATGATACTCTCAAACACATTAACATCCAAGATAAGCTTTCACTACGGCACGCCAGACGGGGTGCCTACTTGCAACAATTCACTTTCTCGATCAGGCACAAATCCGGAGTACAGAACAGAGTGGCAGATGCTCTCAGTCGGCGAACATGCCTCCTCAACACTTTGCGGGCTGATGTGATGGGTTTTGACTCTTTTCGAGAACTTTGAAAAATTGATGTATTTTTCAATCCAATTGTTCACGATGTCTTGGCTGGACGGCATCCCGAATATTCTTTACATGATGGGCTCTTGTTCAAGGGGAACCAGTTATACATCCCTGACTCTAGCCCTTGACTCAAAATCATCAAGGAACTCCATGAGGAAGGCCATATGGGTAGGGACAAAACTATCCATTTGGTTGGCAACTCCTACTTTTGGCCCTCTATGCGGCGAGATATTACCAGGATCGTGGAACGGTGCAGAATTTGTCAAGTTGCCAAAGGAACATCAACCAACGCGGGCCTTTATCTACCTCTTACTATTCCTGACTGTCATTGATCCAATGTCAACATGGACTTCATCCTTGGCTTACTGCGCACCCAGCGTGGATTTGAATCCATTTTTGTGGTAGTGTATCGATTTACCAAAATGGCTCACTTTATCGGGTGCAAGAAGACCAATGATGTTGTCCACATAGCACAGCTCTACTTTCGAGAAGTGTATAGATTGCACGGCCTGCCGACGTCAGTTATCTCTGATAAAGACACCAAATTTCTCATCCACTTCTGGAGATGTTTATGAAATCTAACCAACACCAAATTGGACTTCAGCAGTGCGTACCACCCCCAAACGGATGGGCAGTCTGAGGTGGTTAACCGCTCATTAGGAAACTTACTAAGATGCTTGGTGGGAGACAATCCTCGGATACTTCCACAAATCTCATCTTACCACAAACCACAATCTCAACTCTAACGAAATAGAGGAGGCTAAGACCAACAAATAACCACAAAAGATACACCATGATCACTAGAAACGAGGACACAAGAGCACACAATCATCGCAAGGCAACTAGACTTGCCACAAGAGATCAATACTCAACTTCGAAAGGATGGAGAATCTCAACATTCACGGAAGGAGACAGAACACGCAGAATACCTCTACGACACAGATTCAAGGTGCAATGGTGCACAATAAGCACACAGACACGACCGAAGAACAATGTAATGACCAAGAGAACCTATGGAGACTAAGTGTCTCCCCATGGCTCCAAGGTATTCGAACCGAAAGCTCTGATACCAAGTTGTCACGCCCCGGATTACTCTAAGAGGTGGGCCTTCTGAGTGTCTTATTGATCCCTTGCTTCGTGTGGTGGTTGATCATATCTCTGATAGTGTGTGTCCACTTATGGCATTGTTATAATTAGACCAATAAGTTGAACTTTGAGTTGTAATTACCGTTGCTTTAGAGTAGACCTTGTGGGTGTAGTTTAAAATGGAGTTGTATGGTTTATGTGATAGGTGTCTAGCAAGTGATTGTGCCATGTCTTGGGCAACCCTTTTGGTTTTTTATTATAGTTAAGGGATCTTCCGGTGATCCTATGCCTTGATTGTCTTGTAATGGAGGTATGATTGAGTGTAGATATGTGTGTATTATGATTGTGATTGCCTTTGAAGATTTCCATTAGGGTACCCATAGGGCTTG
>NMUG010004619.1:0-13704 GCA_002855965.1 Monotropa hypopitys | reverse complement strand
CCATTTCAAATAAGAAAATGTGTTGTGTAATAAAGATTGTGCACTAACAAATCTGGGCCCTTGGATTAAAATCCAAGGGTTATCTATATGTTTTGGTTATATGTATGTCCTGATTTATGTTATAATGTGATTCATATCATGAATTAGACACAATACTCATCTACCATAAATCACTTTAGATGCCAAATCCATCTAACCCTTACCCAATCACTTCAAATATATGATTAACCCACTACCACAAGTCACATCTAAAATATACTTTATTTTATAGGGATTTCTCCCTTAAAATTTGAAATTCTATCTAAAAGACTTGTAGATCACAACAATAAGAAACTCATACTTGATTATGAAACTCACATTCCAAGTTCTTATCATCAAAACAAAGTACAAGTCTCATGCCCCAAAGAAATTATATCATCTCATGGATTATCTCCTTAACCAAGCCACCCTATCACCATTTCCTTTCTAGGGCCTTCTATCCCATACTTTACATACATAGACATGTGTATATACACGAGTTTCCTTTCCCAAAATAGGAAACTAGAGTGTATAAAACTCTAAAGATGATATAATTAAGAGAACTTACAAGATAAGAATGATCTCTCCACAAGAATCCCTTCTTCTTCCTCAAAGTCTTCTATGGCTTCCAAGTAACTTCCCTTTCTCTCTCTATCTCTCTATTTCTAGAGTTTTAAGGGTTGTCAAATAAAGTCTAAATATCATACCATACGTCCATATACTTCCCAATACGTTTAAGTATCATTCCCAACTGTTGCCTCATTCAAAAACATCAAAAAAACGACTTAAAATAATAACTATCAGCGCGCCTCGTCCAGATGAGACCCCACCTTCGTCCGGATGACCACTTTCGTCCGGATGGGACCAACCCATCGTACAGATGACCAACCCCGAAAAAGTATGCCAAACTTTTTGCTCACTCGTCCGGATGAGCCCCAACCATGGTCCGAACAAGTAAACCAGAAAATCCTCCAAATGCCTTCAAACTTACACTTAACCTTTCAAACTCAAATCTTAACACTTCCCCATCATTCTAAACACCAAAATAACATCCTAAAGTCATTCTATGACTTTCTCAAGCCCGTACATGTTCTGAATTAAATTCCTCAAAGATTGAAATGGTGATTCACCACCACAATTAACCTCAAACAACCTTCCTATCCTCAATTCAATCCAACTCACACCAAGATCAATCTAACATTTTAATACTCAAAGTTATCATACTCAAAGGTCCACCATGACCACTAACAATGTTTAAATATATTTTTGGTGCATAATATTTGAAGGAAATATTAAATTATACTAAGGAAACCAGTATTACAACTCTTCCCCCTTAGGAAATTTTGCCCCTGAAATTTAAAGGACAAATACCTGAAAATGGTTTTTGATAGTCCTTCTGCATGCTATCCTCGCCTTACCACGTAGCTTCCTTAATGCCATGATTCCTCTACAGGACTTTGACCCATCGAACCACTTTAGAATGCAACACTTGCTCCTTGCAGTCCAAGATCCTCACCGACTTCTCTTCATATAAAAGGTCTTTTTTTAAATCTAATAGTTCCACTTCAAGTACATGAGTCGGATAATTCACGTACTTCCGAAGCATAGATACATGAAAGACATTGTGAAGCTGAGACAACTCCATCGGAAATGCCAATCTATATGCAGTAGTTCCCACTCTATCAACAATTTCGTATGGTCCAATATACCTCGGTGCTAATTTCCCCTTTCCCTTGAAACGGACAACTCCTTTCCAAGGCGAAAATTTTGAAAATACATAATCACCAACTTCAAATTCCAACTCACACCACCTATTATCCCAATAGCTCTTTTGATGGCTTTGCACCACCCGCAATCTCTCTCTAATAAATTTGACTCCTTCCGAAGCCACTTGAATCAATTCCGGACCCAAGATTTGTAGCTCACCAACCTCACTCCAACAAACCGGAGTTCTATACCTTCTACCATACAATGATTCAAACGGCGCCATCCCGATACTACTTTGGAAACAATTGTTATAAGCAAACTCAATCAACGACAAGTAATCATCCCATCCTCCCCAAAAATCAAGTACATAAGACCTCAGCATATCCTCTAAAGTTTGGATTGTACTCTCCGATTGCCCATCCATTACCCAAAGCTTGTTGTAAACTCCCCCAAAACCTCGATGTGAACTTCGGGTCTCTATCACTAACAATGGATACAAGCGCACCATATAATCTCATGATTTCATCAACATAAATTTTGGCATATCGGTCCGTATTGAACGTAGTCCTCACCGGAAGAAAATTAGCAGACTTCGTCAAATGGTCCACCACCACCCAAATCGAATCAAAGTTACATTTGGACTTCGGCAAACCCACTACAAAATCTATAGTAACATGTTCCTATTTCCACTCGGGAATAGATAGACTTTGGACTAAACCCCCAGGTGTTGATGAGCAATCTTAACACTTTGGCATGTAAGACACCTAGCCACAAACTCTGCAATCGCTTACTTCATCCCATGCCACCAATAGTTCTCCCTCAAATCCTGATACATTTTGGTTGCCCCCGGATGCATCACAAAACTCGAACTATACCCCTCTTCTAAAATGCTTCTTCTAAGCTCAACAATATCCGGCACACATACACGACTCCCAAACATCAACATACCATCTCCCCAAGCACTAAACTCTGACTTTTTTATCGACAAGATTTGTTGACGCACATTCTCTAAAAACACGTCATCTTTTTGACCCTCTCTGGTTTGATCTAAGAACAACGGTCTCACAACGAGTTTAGCCACAAGTGCCTCATTCAACCCCAAAGATAATTCAATACCCAAACTCTTCATTTCAGAAAATTTCTCTACTCGAGCACAAGTCAAACAAAAGAACTTACCCATAGATTTATTACTCAAGGCATCTACCACAACATTGGCCTTCTCCGGGTGATAATGGATATTACAATCATAGTCATTAATCAACTCTATCCATCTATGTTGCCTCAAATTCAATTCTTTTTATGTGAACAAGTACTTTAAACTTTGGTGATCGGTGTAGATCTCACAAGACACCCTATACAAATAATGTCTCCAAAGTTTAAGTGCAAATACTATGACCGCCAATTCTAGGTCATGGGTAGGGTAATTTTTCTTATGGTTTCTCAATTGCCTTGATGCATAAGCAATTACTCTCCCCCTTTGCATTAAGACACAACCCAACCCACTAAGAGACGCATCACTATAAATCACCAAGTTTTCCGTGCCCTCCGGAATAGTCAACACTGGTGCCGAAACCAATTTCTCTTTCAACAATTAGAAACTATTTTCACAGTCTTCGGATCATTCAAATCTCATCCCCTTTCTAGTCAACATAGTCATAGGCATCGCTATTGACCAGAACCCCTCAATGAACCGTCTATAGTAGCTGGCCAAACCCAAAAAACTACGGATCTCCGTGATGCTAGTTGGTCTCTCCCAATTCACAATAGCCTCAATTTTCTTAGGGTCAACACAAATACCCTCACTTGAAATGACATGCCCCAAAAATACCACTCGGTCAAGCCAAAATTCACACTTGCTAAATTTCCCAAAAAGTTTCTTCTCCTTCAATTTTTGCAAAACTAGCCCCAAATGATACTCATGGTCCTCATTCGAATGTGAATAAATCAAAATATCATCAATGAACACTATCACAAATGAATCCAAATATGATTGAAACACTCTATTCATCAAATTCATAAATACCGTAGGTGCATTAGTCAACCCAAATGGCATAACAAAGAATTCGTAGTGACCATAATTAGTTCTAAAAGCAGTTTTGGTTACATCACAATCTCTAACCTTTAACTGATGGTACCCCAACCTCAAGTCAATTTTCAAAAATACGGAGGCTCCTTGAAGTTGGTCAAAAAGATCATCTATCCAAGGCAAAGGATATTTGTTTCTCACTGTCATTTTATTCAATTGCCTATAATCGATACACATTCGCATTGAACCATCCTTCTTATTTACAAACAAAACGGGTGCTCCCCAAGGAGACACACTTGGCCTAAAAAAGCCATTGTCAATCAATTCCTTCAACTGCATTTTTAGTTCAAATAGTTCCGCGAGTTCCATCCTATAAGGAGCAATAGATATAGGACTTGTGCCCGGGACTAACTCTGTAGTGAACTCTATCTCCCTATCCGATATCACCCCCGACAAATCCTCCAGAAACACATCTTAAAAAACTCTCACCATAGCAATATCACAGATATTTTTCTCCTCTTTACCCGCTTCAACCACATATGCTAGAAATCCCTCACAACCATTTCTCAACAATGATGCGGCTTTCAAAGAAGAAATGACACATTTGGGAAATTTCACACTATCCCCACAAATCTTCATAGGTGATCTACCCAGAATACGAAACAATACCTCTTTACTAACGCAGTCAATCACGGAAAAGTGAGTGGATAGAAAATCCATACCCTAAATCACATCTAAATCTGTGATGGATAAGGGTATCAAATTTGCTAGCAATATTTTACCACCCATACAAATTTCACAACCCGGATAAAAAGACTCAAGTTCTACTACATCCCCAATAGGTGTTGACACAAATAAAGTATGGTCTAGAAATGACAAGGTTCTATCCATACGTGCACCAAATGTAGAACAAACAATGGAATATGTAGTGCCAGAATCTATCAAAAATCGTACATAAAGATTATATACACGAATCGTACCTATCACCATATCCAAATTTGCCTACGCTGTCTGTCGATCCAAAGCAAAAACTCTGCCCTGTGCCGACTGACCTTTGTGCCTTTGTTTGCTCCCCCTGTCGTGTTACCCACTGATACTACTGGCAGTCCACACTGATATACCTTGTGCCCATTGCCCCACACTTGAAGCATTTCAAATCACTCCTACCCTCACTACATCTCTTGCCAAATGATTCGGCGAATCACATTTGAAACACTTCCTCACAAAATCCTTCCCATTTGATTCGGACGGTTGATTCACACTCACCTCTTGCTTACTCTTCCAACCACTCCCTTGGCTAGCATTGCCTCCTCTACTACGGTTCTTAATAAACCTCGACTTGGAATTACCACCCTTATATTCACTCCCTCTGGATTTTTTATAAGAATCATTCCTCGACCTCTTCCTATTCTCCTCCCTTGCCCGAGAATTTTGAAAATCAAACCAAGTTCTCTTTGCCATGTCAACTAAGTCTGCAAAATTTCTCTCCCGAAATTGCAAAAGTCTAGTATACATCAAAGGGATTAAACCCATACAAAACCTACTACATCTCAAACCATCAGTATTAACCATTTTCGGTGCATACCTCGACAATTCTACAAATTTGGCATCATATTCGGCTAGCGACATCTCACCTTGGTTCAAATTGGTAAAGGTTGCAATTTGTTCATACCGAAAGCTCTCCGAATAATATTGGTCATAGAACCCTTGCACAAATCTCTCCCAAGTAATGACCCTAGGAACATTAGGCTCCACTCCAATCGCCAGTGTCCCCTTAAGCCTCTTAAACGAATTCCACCAATTCCTCGCCTCACCTCTAAAAAGAAAGGTATCTAACACTACCCTTTGATCGCCCACAACTCCCAAGGTATCAAGTACTAACTCCACCTCTTTCAACCACTCCTTCGCTATTTTAGGATCATTCGACCCCTCAAACACGGTACCACAAAGTCTTCTAAACTGTTCTAGGAGTCCCATACCCATACCTCTATTAACATTTTGGTTGTTCTATCATTGAAGAAATGCATTTTGGTTTTCCGCTAGTTAGGCAATGGCCGCCATCATTCTAGCCTCTTCCCCAACATAGGGCAGAACACCCCCTTCACCCATAGGGTTTCCTCCATTCACACTAGCATCTTCTTCATTCATTTGATTATTTAGTTCCATGATTTTCTGTCAATCACATGACAAGAATGAAAACATGATGGAAACAAATGTTAGATGCCAAAACTCACGCATTAGTCACACACCTCAATGACTACACATGCATGACTTGACATCCTATGGTCCACTCCTTAGCCATTCTTCCCCAACCACTCTAACTCTTAGAATTTTGTTATACTATGCTTTTCCACTTAACTTCCCAAGACTTCCCATTAGAAGAGAACGTTGATCAGGCATCCTTCCAATCGAATTTCATGGCAAATCACATGTGTCATGACTCGTATTTTATAAATGTTTTCCAGAATCAAAATTAGTGTTTAAATCGATTTACGGATTTGGATTTTAATTCCTTAGAGTATTTTGGTGTTGGATTTATGTTTTGGGTCCCCTCTCGGTTCATTTATATCGAACGTATTAGGTTCAGGTCATTTCAGGGAGGTTCGGGGTCCCTTGGGGTAAAAATCCCACATTCAGGACCTTTGCACCGGTTGGTGCACCGGTGCAAAGTTGCTCTATTTGGGGTTGCATCGGCGTATGTACCGGTGCAGGTGGTGAAATTCTGAGTTTGGAGCCTCTGTACCGGTTGGTGCACCGGTGCAAAGTTGCTCTGCTAGTTTGTTGGTCTGGGTGCACCGATTGGTGCACCGGTGCAAAGTTGCTATGGTGGCAATTTTATCACCTTTGCACCAGTGCACGGATGTTCTGCACTAGTGCACAGAGCACAGATTTGTCTCATTAAGGGTTTTTGGTCTTTTTATGTGTGTGTGTGGGGGGGTATATAAGTATCCCTTATGTCAAATGTTCACTCATCCTCACCCATTTCCCTCTTAACCTAGCAGCCACCCTCTCTCTCTACCTCCATCTTCAATCTCTCCCTTCTCTCTAAGATTTGAAGGCCATCCAAGCTTCGGTTGGAGTTGTTGCAAGAAGAAACGTTGCTCTACGCATCGAGATCTATCTGGGAACCTAGGTGCTGAAGCTATTATCTCAAGTTCGGAGTCAATGCATTTTTGAATCTCTTTTGAGGTAGGATTTACTTATCCATAGTATGTGCTTGATTGTGTCTTCTTACTTCTCCCTCCTTGAATGCTTGAGATTTCATCAATTTTGTACCTAAAATTTATGTCGGAGAAATTAGTCTAGGTCAATGGTTTGTATCATGAAATTGGTGATGAGTTTGTGGTCTCTAGGAATGTATTTACATATTTCTTGGTTCAATTTCATATCTTGAACATCCTATTGAAAACCCCTAATTTTGGTGTAAACCCTAGAAATAGAAATTTGGGGCTTTTGTCCAATTTGTGGTCAATCATCTAAATTGAGTTGAAATTCATTCAATTGAATATAATTGGTGTAGATTGGATGCATTGGTCACATTGGTCAAGTGTAATGAATTTTGATGCATCATGGGTCACTTGTCACATTGTTGAGTCATGAACACTATGGAATTTGAATGATGACCCACGTATTAAAACATTTGCCATGGCTAGGAAATGTGTTATGCTAGAATGAATTTATTTGGAATAAGAATGATTGGAATGACATGACTTGCTAACCTTGGTTCGATATGGTAACAACGATATAGAGACGATATCTTTATACGGGAATGGACTTGGCTAGATAATTCTTGGGATGGTCGCTCCATCCACGACATTATGCATAATGGGGGTGACGTTAATCCTCCCAACGGTCTTTGGGGATGACAGAAAGGAATGGTTAGTGTGTTGGCCGACTACTATACCAATCCTACCCTATCAATGTTACACCGTGGAAACATGATAAATGGAAACTTTGGATGACATGGAAGGGACTTGGATAGATGCTTCCATGGCGTATCCATTGTGTGAGACCTATAAACTTAATGTAAATGAGAACGTGTACTCCGGAAAGAAAGTATTAACTCATATGCATGCTCATCATGGATGCTTGGTGTAGTAGTTCATTGTTAGTAGAGTTTGCATATGGATAGTTTGATTGTGGTCATATGGTGGTTGTTGAATCATTGTATATCTTGTGAGTTTTGCTCATTATCATACATTGTATGCTTGACATTCACACACGTGTCCACACCAGTCTTGGACATGATAGATGATAGGTATTTCTTACTTTGGCATGACATGCCCTTCTTTTTATCTCCATAGGTGTTGATCCCTCCCTTGGAGCACTTGATGCATAGCGAGCTTTTGGAAAGTTTTTGAAGAAGTCCTTTTTATATTTGATGCTCTTTTAGGCTCCTTTGAGCTTGTAATAGTGTAGGTGATTTTGTAAACTTAAACTTGTACCTCTGTAACTCGCTCTACACTATTGTTTGGATGTATCTTCCTTTCCATTTTCTCATTCATGCTGGGATTTTCATGGTTATGTGGATGAGTTTATCTATGGTACTTAGTTATCTTCTTTACTAATCTAGTTAAAAAAATGGTTTGAAAATCCGGGATGTGACAACTTGGTATCAGAGCTTTCGGTTTAGAAAACATAGGCCTTTGGGGAGACTCTTAGTCTCAATGGATTGCATGAATTGTATGCGTTGCATGAGTTGCATGAGTTCCATGAGTTGCATAAGTTGCATGAGTTGTATGGCATGGTATTGCGTGGCATGAGTATGCTTTGGCATGATCCATTTGCATGCGATATGTGTGGGCAAATAATATTCTAAAGTGTTGTACTCCTTATGGTTGTGACCTTGTTGGTTGTTCTGGTTGTTATTCGATTCCTTGAAAGATGGTATTTAGTCATTACTCTTATTAGTAAACCTCTGTGTTAGAAGTTGAAAGGTTTCTTGAACCCTGTTTCGGTTTCTCTTCTTTATGTCCTTACCATTCTTTCTTGTAGAATATGGCTCAGCGTCGTGTCGGGAGAAGGGGTCATGGTTGCCTGGGTGCAAATTCCCCTGATGCTTTCAGTTAAGAGGTTAATGATACGATACGAGGGGTGATGGATGAGGCACCCCAGTTATTCCAATTCCTATTCCGGAGTGGTTAGTGGCCCCTAGTCAGTTTGCTAAAGAGCTTGCAGCCGCTATGGTCGAAGTCATTCGAGGATTCGTTGCTCCTAGGGAGAATGTGGGAAATCGTACTATTGAAGCTTTGCAAGAGTTCTGTTGCATGGATCCTCATAAGTTCAATGGTGAGGGAGATTCTCTTGATGCGGATCACTGGATGTCAGAGATTCAGAAGGTGCTAGATACATTGGAGATTAGAGAGGACAAGTTGCGGATTTATTTTGCCACTTATCAGCTGACATGTGAGGCAAGTCAATGGTGGAGTTCTGTTCTTGAGATGCGTCGAGGAAGTTTGCTGGCCAACGGAGATGCTGATCCATAGGCCATTCTTGATCCTATTCAAGGCATGTCGTGGACCGAGTTCTAGTCTACCTTCGAGGGGCAGTATTTTCCAGAGAGCTTCAAAGATCAGCCCCGAGAATAGTTCAGGAAGCTAGAGCAAGGGACTATGACCGTGTATCAGTATGATGTGAAGTTCCAGGCATTGTCTAGGTTTTTGATGGATTTGGTGAGCTCCGAGGAGAGAAAATACAAGCGCTTTGAGAAGGGCCTTCATTCATCGGTCCAACGTCTAGTAATGAGTCAGCGGATTAGCAACTTTGCTGACATGGTGGAATGTGCTAGAGCTATAGAGCTAAAGAGAGAGTTGTCAAGGGAAGTGAAAGTATGGGAGCCACGTCGCCAGATATCAAATTCTAGTTGGTCTTTGGGAAGTTTTGGGAAGAAGCACCAATGGGAGCAGACTTGCTTTTCCAAGGGCCAGAGATCACAGGGTAGTGCAGGATCCACGCGGAGTCCTATTGTGTTTCACTGTTGTGATCAGCCTGGGCATATTCGGTCGGAGTGCAAGGCCACTACTTGTTATAATTGTGGCCGGGTGGGCCACATAGCCAGAAATTGTCCAAAGAAAGCCGGTGGTCGTAGTGATTCAGGTTCAGTGCAGCAGTCGCAGGTTGGACATTAGTGCCCTATCCAGTCAGGATCAGCTAGTTCAGGTCAGGCTTCTTGTGCTAGTGGGGTTGCAGCCCCTACCAGACTAGTGCATCAATTCCAGTAGAGGGGTGGTTATCTTCACGGTCCTACTACTTATGGCAGAGCATATGCTATCCCTACAGATTCGATTCCTTCAACTTCGTAGTAGCCAGAGACGTCGGTAGTTCGTGGTATGTTTCTCATTTATAATTATTGGGCCAATGTTCTGTTCGATTCGGGTGCATCACATTCATTCATCGCTGCATCATTCATTCATGATTTAGAGTTGGATGTGAATGTTCCAGATCCACCTTTGTTTGTGGATACTCCGGTGGGAGGTCGTGTTCGATTAAATCGTGTTTGCCAAGGTTGTAAGATGACGATGGAAGATCGTCATCTCATCTTTGATTTCACTGTGTTGGATATGTTGGGGTTTGACCTTATTCTTGGTATGGATTGGTTGTCTACTTTCCATGCCACTATCGATTATTATCGGCATCGGGTCCGGGTGCGTTCTCCAGATGAAGATTATTTCTATGTTTTCGGGGAGAGAAAAGAGATGTCGGATGCTTGTTTTTACAATTCTAGGGATCGGAATTCTATCAGTTGTCTTCTTGTCAGCCTCAGTCTTGATGACGATGTTTCTCACTATGGGGAGTTGCCCCTTGTAGTTTGCGAGTTTCTAGACATCTTTCCGGAAGAATTGCTGGGTTTGCCTCCTAGTCGGGAAGTTGAGTTCTCCATCGATTTGCTACCAGGAACATCACCTATTTCGGTTCCATCTTATCATTTTGCGCAAGCCGAGTTGCGGGAGTTGAAGTCCCAATTGCAGGAGCTATACGAGTTGAGTTTTATTCGCCCTAGTTCATTGTCGTGGGGTGCTCCAGCATTGTTTGCCAAGAAGAAAGATGGGTCATTGCGTTTGTCTATTGACCATCGGAAATTGAATCGCGTCACTGTTAAGAACAAATATCCTATGCCTAGGATCGACGATTTATTTGATCAACTTTGTGGTTCTACATGCTTTTCCAAAATCTACTTACGTTCGGGTTATCATCATTTGAGAGTCTGTGCCAAAGACATTCCCAAGACTGCTTTTCATACGCGCTATGGTCATTACGAGTTCGTGGTTATGCCGTTTGGTTTGACGAATGCCCCTGCAACATTCATGGATCTCATGAACCATATCTTTCATACTCACCTTGATCGTTTTGTCGTGGTATTCGTGGATGATCTTCTTATTTATTCAGCGTCAGAGGAAGAGCACCAGATTCACCTTCGGATTGTGTTGGAATTATTGCGAGAGCACCGTTTGTATGCCAAACTCAGCGAATGTGAGTTTTGGCTACCCGAAGTGAAGTTCCTTGGCCATGTCATCTCCAATGGAGGTGTGTGGGTGGATCCTAGCAAGATTGATGCAGTTTCGCTATGGCCACGTCCGAAGAATGTGTTCGATATCCGTAGTTTCCTTGGTCTTGTGGGTTACTATAGATGCTTTGTTCTCGACTTTTCTCGCCTAGCAGCTCCAATGACGCGTTTGACCCAAAAGGATATTCCTTTTGTTTGGGATGATTCTTGTGAACCCGCATTCGAGGAATTGACGAGTCGGTTATATAGCTCCTATCCTTATTGTGTCAGAGCGGGGAGCAGGGTATAGGGTTTATTGTGACGCATCGCATGATGGTTTGGGTTGTGTTCTTATGCAAGGAGAAAAGGTTGTGGCTTACAGTTCAAGGCAATTGAAGGAGCATGAGCGGAATTATCCTATGCATAATCTAGAGCTTGTGGATATCGTTTTTGCATTGAAGATGTGGCAAAACTACCTCTATGGGGAAAAGTTTAAAGTGTTTTCCGATCATAAAAGCTTGGAGTATTTGTTTACACAAAAAGAGCTGAATCTACGACATATACGGTGGATGGAACACTTAGAAGATAATGATTTTGAGTTGCATTATCATCCGGGTAAAGCCAACGTGGTTGCAGATGCGTTGAGTCAAAAGTCTTCTCATCTCGCAAGTTTGGCCATGCATGATTGGAAATCCATGGAGGAATTGGGTTCATTCATTTTGCATGCGAAGGAGATTGGGGAGCAAGCTACCTTATGTAATTTGTCGATTCATTCGGAGTTATCTCGGTGGGTTATTGAAGCACAAGCCAACGACACGAAAGCATTGGATTTTCGAGCAAAGTTCTTTAGCGGAGATATGCATCAAGGGTGGATGATTCATGCAGATTCTAGTTTGCGATTTTGTGACCGATTGTTCGTTCCATCATCTTGCCGAGGAGGTATCCTTTACGAGTTTTACCATTCGCCATTAGCCGTTCATCCAGGTGGAACTAAGATGTACCATGATCTTAAACATCAGTTTTCTCCAAGTGGTCATGATACTATTTGGATTATTGTTGACCGTTTGACGAAGACCGCACACTTCTTGCCGATTCAGGTTGCCCAGTCCGTTGATTCGTTGAGACGGTTATACATTCAGAAGATTATTCGACTACATGGAGTTCCTTCATACATTGTGTCCGATTGAGATCCACGATTTACATCTCGCTTTTGGCATAGTTTGCATAGTTCTCTTGGTTCGAAGCTTTTGTTCAGCATTGCATTTTATTTACAGACCAATGACCAGTCGGAACGCACAATTCAGATCCTCGAGTATATACTTCGGGCATGTGTATTGGACTTTCGTGGAAGTTGGGTTGACCATTTGCCATTGATAGAGTTCGCCTACAACAACAGTTATCACTCCAGTATTGGTATGGCTCCGTTCGAAGCCTTGTATGGTAGGCCGTGTAGATCACCTGTATGTTGGATTGATGTTGGAGAGTCAGCGATTATTGGGCTAGAGATGACGCACTAGATTACCGAGCAGATCAAGATGATTCGTCAAAGATTGCTTACCTCTCAAAGCCGTCACAAGAGTTATGCCGATAGATGTTATATTCCTTTGTCATTTGAAATTGGAGATCACGTATTTCTCAAGGTATCACCTCGTCGTGGTATTTCTCGGTTCGGGAAGAAATGAAAACTCACTCCGCATTACACTGGTCCTTCTGACATCATAGAGAAGATTGGAGAAGTTTCTTATCGCTTGGCATTGCCATCAAATATTTCGAATGTCCATGACGTGTTTCATGTGTCTATGTTGCGGAAGTACGAGCCAGATCCCTCTCATGTGTGGGATTGGTCTAATGTTGAGCTTGAAGCTGATGTATCGTATGAAAAAAGGCCGATTCGTATTCTTAATTTGAGATAGAAAGTGCTTCGGGGCAAGACGATTCCATTGTTGAAGATCCTATGGAGCGTGAAGACGAGATTCATAGTAGATATCCGGATTTATTTTAATTTACTCTTGTCTTGATTTTGGGCTTGTATCGATATCTCTATCCTTACCTTAGACAATTTCTGGGACGAAATTCTTTTAAGGTGGTTGAAGTGTCACGACTCGTATTTTATAAATATTTTCCAGAATATAAATTAGTGTTTAAATCGATTTACGGATTTGGACTTTAATTCCTTAGAGTGTTTTGGTGTTGGATTTATGTTTTGGGTCCCCTCTCGGTTCATTTATATCGCACGTATTAGGTTTGGGTCGTTTCAGGGAGGTTCAGGGTCCCTTGGGGTGAAAATCCCACGTGCAGGACCTTTGCACCGGTTGGTGCACCGGTGCAAAGTTACTCTGTTTGGGGTTGCATCGGTGCATGCACCAGTGCAGGTGGTGAAATTCTGAGTTTGGATCCTTTGCACCGGTTGGTGCACCGGTGCAAAGTTGTTCTGCTGGTTTGTTGGTCCGGTTGCACCGGTTGGTGTACA
>NMUG010004618.1:0-13704 GCA_002855965.1 Monotropa hypopitys | reverse complement strand
CATGTTTAGACTCACACTAGCTTTTGTGCTAATGGAGTTGTTGATGCAACACAGGTAGCCCATCCAGTTTCAGCAGCAGACATTGAAGATTTTTCAGCTATTCAAATACTGTAGCAAATGTTTAGTATTTTGATTCTGCTATTTGATTTGTAAAGCAGGCTTCATGTATTGTTGTAATCCATTTCCAAACTCTGGCTATGTAATATTTTTATACGCTTCCAGCACTCTGATATTTAGCAGCTTGCTTCATAAAGCATTGTGAAATTTTAAGACCCTCAACTCTTTTAATTAGGCCTTTAGCGAGTTTACTCGTTGGCCGGTCATGGACTCATTCCGAGATCGGGATGGGTTGTGACAGTCTCTTTGACTTGGAGTAGCTGCTGGATCCTTCACAGGACTTGGGCTATAGTAGACTGTAGGCTGCAGCTTGTTCTCATTTTCAGTACTGCACTTCTTTTATTTTCTATTGGCCACCTTGTACGGGATTATATTATAAAATCCTATTTTAGCCTTTTCTTTTAGTTGAGGAATTGTTGTACAGGGTTATGTTATAAAACCCTATTCGCCTTCTTTCAGTTGTATACCATTTCTGTGTAAGGCATATTTTGTAATAGTTAGTGTGATGGATAGCTTGATGTGGTAGTTTGTACTTCACCTTTATTTGGATACGCTTTACCCATTTAACACTCCACTTTCTATTTCAAAAAAAATATGTTTCAAAAATTGAGAGTGTTACAGTTGGTATCAGAGCGCTCGTTCCGATTTACCTAGGACTTTGGAGGAGACTTTTAGTCTCAATGGGTGCATTGTTTCTTTTACGTAGCTCTTTGGGATTACATTTAGGGTGCATGACATGTGTATCTAGGCATTGAATGTGTGTACATTACATGGATCTCATAAAACAATAAGTTTTTTATAACTCGAATTAATTAAATGGTTTGAAAATTCGTGGTGTCTACTCCTTCGAGTTGGCCTTGTTGTTGTTCCTTTGGAATTTTGAGCAAATTCCTGTCTATATTTAGGTGACTTTCGAGCCTGTCTTGTCAATTATGAGAGGATATTATGAGTGTTGGACTTGTTTGTTCCGGTTGTATCCTCTTGATAGTAGTAGTGATTCCTACTCTAGCGTGGTGAACTGTTTCGAGTTCCTTGTTCTTAGGGCATGGATGAGTTTCTTCGATAACTCTGGTGGTGACTATTGTATGGACACACTTACATTGTAGACGTTGAGATAGATGTGGATAGTCCCTTGGTGTTGTCGCCCTCCTTGAGCATAGAATAATATGGTCATGAATAGGATCACTATTGTGTAATTATCACTGTAATTGGAAATGAAAAAAAATGGAACCACGTAAGCACGATGAGAATATGCATGACTTGGTAAAAGATTTAAAATGTAAGTAACAGTTATTTAAAGCTTATGTTAGCTTCCTTTGTGGTATTAATTCAAGTTATCTTGTTATATTAATTAACTCTTGTTAGTCATATGTGTAGATGTCATATCTAATAAACTCTTGATTTCCTTGCTTGTTTGTATTTCTTTTCTTTTTGCATGGAAATCTAGGTTGTAGAGGCTTGAGGTTCGAGTCCACTATAGTCAGATTGGAGCAATGTTAGTCCATTAGTGGGCATTGCAGTTATTTTAGTAGGTGGATGTGATGGCTAGTTTTACTGGCCTTTATTTGATAGAGATGGTAGCCTTATTGGGCTTATGCAGTTATTGTAGATATTTTCAGGCGATTGTAGCCTTTTAGTTGTTTTGATGGTTTTAATTGATTGAGTTATAATAATCAAATTAGCTGAGTATTGATCTTGCACTGTGTTGAGTTGATTGGGATGTAGTTTGTCATGCCCAGTATTTTCAAACCATTTTTTTAAAATATAGTTTTAATAATAAATAGGGGATACACTACTTGCCATCCAGATACATTCAGTTGAATTTCTCATTACATCACAGAGCAGTACAAAGTAGAAGTACAACTAAGGGTATAAAAGCGGAAGTGAAGTACAAGTACTATCCTACTACAGCTGCTATGGTGAACAAAGAACTACAAGTACAAGAAGGGAACTACAACTGAAAACACTGTATCTACAATATACTATACAAGAGAAGCTACTGAAACTGAAGTAGCTGAGCCCAATAAAATCCAGCAGTTGACTCCAACTCCAAGTCACCAAGTCCATCTAGCCCTGCAACACAGACTAGAAAAAGGAGAAAAAGGAGGGTCTGAGCAAACCACAACTCACTGAGAAAACCCCTAACTACTACCAAGCATGCACATGCGGTGCGTGCCTGCGTGTCCATAAGCAACAGTACAAAAGCAGTAAAGAACCCAAGGTGCAAGTGAAGCAAATCTAACTCAAGTAACCATGAACATAGGCGTGTTGCCAACAAAGTGTATACGACCAAATCCTCAAACCGACAAAGTACAAAAGATAAGACATCTTAGGTCAAACCGTAGTAAACTCGAACACGATCCAACTAACCTCACCACTCAAGTCAAGCAACTCCAAGGATCAACTAAGGATCCTAAACAAAAGCAATGCTAAGATATCCAATACTAACTTACCTCACGTACTTCACTAACTACCGTTATCATTACGTGTTGGATTCATATATAACTTTGGATATTTGAGGTATTCATTTTTTTATTTTCCATCATTCCATTCGTTTAATTCACAACATGGATAACTACGGAATCCCTAGCAAAGTACATTATGGGTATCCTACTATCCTCATCATATTATTTGCTCACATTAGTACGTTCATACCTTTTATCATGCTTCCGATGTATAATGCTGATAGGATTGGTCTGGTATGGTGGCTCCGGTAATACACCATCCTTTCCTGTCCATCATTCCCCAAGTAACGTTGGGAGGGCTACGCTACCCCTATTGTGCATAATGTCGTGGATGGAGCGACCATCCCGCATTCCAAAACCACGCGAATGCGTTCAATTATAATTCTCATATCATCGTTACCAATTACGCCATTCTGAAACCACGCGAATGGGTTTACTTTCAAAACTATACCATTCCGAAACCACGCGAATGAGTTTACTTTCAAAACTACACCATTCCGAAACCACGCGAATGGGTTTACTTTCGATTCGATACACGAGTCACTATTCCAATTCAATTATGTTTCATTTAGTCCACATTTTCGTGAATTCATTAGACGTTTCATAAGTAATCGATTCAAGGTTGAATGAGAGTAGCCCTCGTAGGACCCATCCTCCGTATTTGACGTTCAATCCAAGAGAGACAACCACCACGACAATTCAACCTCAATCAAATGTTTCAAAACCAACATTCTACCGCAACGGGGCTAAGGAAGGCCCAAGTTTACCAAAACATGAGAGGAGGGGACTTAGACACCCAAATCCCATTTCAACGCCCACTTAGTAGTTTCACCGAACACTCGGCGTCCCATAAGTTCAAAGGGACTTATTACGATTTTAAAGGCTCAACGCATCCAAGTGTTCCGCATACATGTCCTATGACAATTCAAATGTCACGATAACCCCAAAACACGATTTAAGGTTCCCAAAGGCATTTCGTCGAACACTTGGCTCGCGTACCTAATCAAGATTGTGTATCAATCCCACAAGCATCCCTATTCCACCCCAAACCTTAATGTTTACCCAAAAATAAAATCTAGACTTCTTTCGGGAATTTCTTTGAACACCTAGTGGGCACAAGATCACCACTCAATTCCTTGAATTTCCTAGACCTCTCCCAACCACATAATCACAAGTATTCCACCAAAATATAGCCCTAGGTCACAAAAATGAAGTTATACTTAGTGACTATGAAATTGAAATCTAAGTACACTCACACACACATACTTAGCAATAGGTAGAGATTTATCCACCGGAAAAGTTGCCGGAGCTCGGAGGTCACCGAAAAACGTTCTTAACACCACCACAAACCAGAATCATAGATGCATAGATCGTCTCGTGCTCTCCAACATTAATGAAGGGGGATCCTCCCAAAACCTAAGGAAAATCCTCCAAAAATTAGAGAGAGAAGTGAAAATATATATATAGAGAGAGAGCTTATATGGAGAGAGAGAGAGAGAGAGAGGTGTTGGGACTGAAATCTGGGCTCCAAAATTCTCTCAACACGTACACAACCCATATATATATACCCCCACATGAAAAGACCACAATGCCTTTCATTTAAAACTGCCAGCAAGAAAATTACACTTGGAGACCGGTCGACAGCGGTACGCTCGACCGGTCGAGTCTACAAAAATGACCTCTCTGAAATTCCACGACCGGTTGACAGCGGTACGCTCGACCGGTCGACGAAGGGTATTCTGCAATATTTGCAGACATAACCTTATTTCGACCATAACTCCTTAGTACGACCTCCGATTGAGACGATTCAAGATGTGTTGGATTCATAATTGAATTTTCTACGACATTGGTGAAGAACATAATCGGGTTAGTAAAATACTTCAGGGTCATAATAGGCCTAGAAGACCTTCGGCACATTACCGGAACAGCCCAAGACAACGCCAAACCACCACTGGGGACTCTAATTACCCGAACCATTGAATTTCGTCGAATGGACCCAATAACAACCATAATAAAAATTAGGAAAATTATTTAAAATTCTAGGTCGTTACATAGTTGATTACTTGGAGTTCTTCTTTGTGGAACTTATATTGAGAGGTGAGGTATTTCCTCTTGAAGTTATTATGAGGTTTTTAGATTATAAATCTTGGGTGATTTGTAATTAGTGGAATTTATTGAGGTTTGCTCTACCTTGAGAGTTGGAATTTTGTACTTGAGGTATTATTTGTAACGTTCTTCGTCCAATATTCGTTTTACTTTAAATGATTATTGGGACGGGTCGTTACAGCTTGGTATCAGAGCTTAGGTTTTGAGATTCTAGAATTCTTAGTTGGAATTGAGGATTAGTGATGGTATTTAGTACTGGACCCTAGAATGGTTAAGTGTTTTGAGGTTTGTGCTTAGTCGAGATGATGACTTGAGGTCGTAAGATTGAGTATGTTTGGAATGTGTGGTGAGCCAAGTCTTGGTCTTGTCATCACTAATAATTATTTTGCTAATAGTTGTTTTCGTTATGATGTTTTATATAAATTATTGTAGAAGGTTTACTAGTATGCATCATGGTCATCCTATAGGTGCGGCTCCTAATGCGCCAGGTTTTGGTGAGGGGAATCATCTAGTTATGGAGGGCATGTATTGGTTTATGGTAGTGGTCACTCAATTGCCAAAGAATCAATTGGAATTTCAGTAGTGGCAAATTGCCCAGTCAGTTTATAGAGATTCAGGTATGGATTTGATAAAAAAATTCGAAAGTTATATTCCGTAAAATTTGAGGGTTTAGTGTTGCCTTGTGAGGCAGATAATTGGTTGAAAGGAGTTAAAAGAGTTTTTGAGGTCATGAGAGTATCTAATGAGGAAAGAGTGAGATTAGTGACCTTTAGTTTAAAGGGTGAAGTTTTGTGTTAGTGGGAGGCCATAGAGCATCAATTCTCAGCGCCTTTGCCTAGAGTACTACCATTTTAAAGGGTGAAGTTATATTGTAGCCTTTTAGTTGTTTTGATGGGTTTAGTTGATTGAGTTATAATAATCAAATTAGTTGAGTATTGATCCTCCGTTGTGTTGAGTTGATTGGGATATAGTTGATTACTTGGAGTTCTTCATTGTGGAAGGTGAGGTATTTCCTCTTAAAGTTATTATGAGTTTTCAGATTTTAAAATCTTGGGTGATTTACAATTAGTGGAATTTATTGAGTTTTGCTCTACCTTGAGAGTTGAAATTTTGTACTTGAGGTATTCTTTGTAACGTTCTCCGTCCAATATTTGTTTTAATTAAAATGATTATTGGGACGGGTTGTTACATGTAAAGTCACCCAAGTCATGGAGTAAGCTCACTCCATGACTTCCCTTATGAACTACTCACACATACTAGAACTTGAAGACATTAAAACTACTTAAGGAATTTAAAGCATTAAAAGTTGAATACAACTACCATAATAAATTAGATAGATAGATAGAAAGATGAGAAGCTTACCAACAACATTAATGAAGAGCAAAAGTTCAAGCTCCAAGTGTAATGTAGAGTAAATGAAGAGAGAGAGAGAGAGAGAGAGAGAGAGAGAGAGAGAGAAGGCAGTCTTTTCAACGTCTTCTGGCTTGACCTTGAGTTGGTGATATCCTGAACGTAGATCGATCTTCGAAAATACTCGGGCTCCTTGCAGTTGGTCGAATAGGTCGTCTATGCGGGGCAGGGGATATTTGTTCTTGATCATAACTTTGTTCAACTCCCGATAATCGATGCACAGACGCATGGTTCCATCCTTCTTCTTGACGAATAATACTGGCGCTCCCCATGGCGACGAGTTGGGTCGGATAAAATCCTTCTCAATCAGTTCTTGCAGTTGGGTCTTCCATTCTCTTAGCTCTGCTGGTGCCATGCGGTAGGGTTTTTTGGAAATTGGTTGCGTTGCTGGCATAAGGTCGATGGAGAACTCCATTTCTCGATCAATGGGCATTCCGGGTAGGTCTTCTGGAAATACTTCAAGGTAGTCACGTACTACTGAGATGTCTTCTTTTGAAGCATTCTTTGACTCGGTTGAGGTGATGCTACAGAGATACCCTTGGCATCCTTTTTGCAGAAGACGGCGAGCTTTGGCAACAGATACGAAATACGGGGGTAAAATAACTCTTTCTCCCTTGAGTTCAGACTCCTCGCCTTTGGATTCAACAAAGGTGATAGACTTTCCAGCGCAGTCGATCTTAGCGTTGGACTTGGACAGCCAGTCCATTCCAATAATAACGTCGAAGTGGGCCATATTCAGAGGAATAAAATCTATAGATGATAGGGCTCCGTTCATGGATGACTCGCAATCCCTAAGGATTGTAAAGCAAAAGACACCTTTACTCATGGGCTGGGCTACACATAATTTGTATCCTAAGGGTTCAGGTTTTCGGGAAATTTTCTCTAAATGTGATAGCGAAATAAAAGAATGTGTGGATCCTAAGTCAAACAAGGCATAAGTAGGAATACTGCAGATGAGAATTCTACCTGCTACAACTCCTTCTTCATTGCGAGGATCTCCTGGGACGAGTGCAAATGCTCTCCCTTGACGTTGGTTGTTGTTGCGGTTCCCTTGGTTGTTGGTGTTGTTCCTTGGAGCTCCGATGGGCACAGTGTTTGCTCCAGTTAGCTTTGGGCAATCCCTCTTGAAATGTCCTCTCTGACCGCAGCCAAAGCAAGAATTTGCTCGACATTCTCCAGAATGTGGCTTTCCGCAGGACGGGCAAAGCGGTATTGGCTTTCTTTCTTCGTTCCTTCTCTCCTGGTTTCTTCCAAAATTTTGCTTCTTGGGAGGGTTGGTTCTTCCTTGATTTTGATTCTGATTTTGCCTCTTCCTTTCCTGATAGCGTCGGCTCTCATCTACGTCTTGTTCAACGAGTATTGCTCTATCCAGTACGTCGGCATACGATGGTAGAAGGAGGGGACGAACAACTCTACGGATTTCGGGTCTCAGTCCATCTTCAAATCTCTGGGCTTTCATCTCATCAGTAGTAGTTAGATACGGGGTGTATTCGGCGAGGTTAGTGAACTCTGCTTCGTATTCGGCCACGGTGGTGGCTCCTCTTTGTTCAAATTTTCGAACTCCATTCGTTTAGTATTCAGCATGGCACGAGGTGCAAACTTCTCTTTAAAAATTTTCAAGAATTTTCCCCAAGTCGTGACAGGTTTCGATGCGCTCTTCAGATTCCACCAACGATTCGCTTCTCCTACTAGAAGGTAGGATCCGATGTCGACTTTCTGCTTCTCCGAACATTGAAGGAGTCGGAAGTTTTTTTCCATCTCTGAGATCCACTCATTGGCTTGGACAGGGTCTATTCTTCCTTTGAACGTTGGCGGCTTTAGTTTCAAGAATTCCTTGACCACAATCATGTTAGCGATTGGTGGAGTAGGGTGGATGACTTCTTCTTCTAAGTTGGCCGGTGGCGGCTCGACCACTGGTTCCTGATTTTGTATCTGGTTGATAACTTCTTGCTGAGCTTGGACCGTTCTTGCCATCATCCTCATCATTTGACGCAACTCACCGATCTCGTCGCGATCATTTCCATTAGCCCGCGTATTCACCATTCTGTGTGCGAAAGAATTCATAATTAAACTAAGGAAAAAGACCGATTAATTCATGATGATCGAAACGTGACATAAGCAGATAAGATAGATATTTTAAGTGTGTCCGGGGCACACTACAAAATGTGGCGGAAATCCTAGAATAATATAGTGCTAATCGCTAGGCCACTCATAAGGTGGGTAAACCCATTCCTCTCGATCTATGTCGACGTCTTCCTCGGCTTCTTCTTCATTCTCACTGGGGTCCTCCTCGGGGTCATTCTCGGGATCGTCCTCAAAATTGAGGCCCCAACCTCCATTGTGCCAATCCATGGGTTCTTCTTCTTCTTCAGCTGCTTCCTCTTCTTCGGGTGGGGCTTCATCGTTATTTCCATTTATGATACGTTTCCTTGCTCCATTTATAAGATGCTCGAATTCCCAATTCCGGATAGATCTTCTAGCCACTATGCAGGCTCGCTCTAGTAGTCGCAGGTGGTAGTTAATCATGGCTCATACTTCTCTTTCTGAACTATCCTCGAATCGTACCGTTACTTGGGCTATGAGGTCCGAAGTGATTGTGGTTGAATCAGCATGTGCCCTCTCTTGAACGTCCTCGCTTACCACAAAGAGTTCTTCTTCTTCTTCTGGCACAGCTGGAGACGGTGCTACTTCATGCTCATCTTCGGAATCACTGCTAGAGAAGTCGCTGGTAGCGTAATCACTTCCGCTGCTAGACATAGCTAAGACATATATACACAGATATAGGTAAGTACATCTCCAAAGTTTTATCATTTATTTCTAATATAGTGAGTGCCTCAATCTTATTTCTGGGTTTGTTCGAAATCCGAAAACTCTTGCTCTGATACCACTGTTGTCACGACCCAACTCTAATCGGGGTCCATGACCGGCCAACGAGCAAGCTCGCAAAGGCCTACTAATATCGAGTTTAGGGATTTCACAACAATAATATAGCGGAAGCGCTGAACAAAACCCAGTGTGCATAATTTTCCATTAGCGTTTAATAACAGTACAACAAAAGATGGGAAGGCTTATAAATTGCCTTTCCAAAAGGGGGGGTACAATGATCGTCAAAGATGGAGGTACAATAAGGAACTATGCTCCAAGCTATTCTTCGTTGGTACCTGAAAAAGGGTTTTAGAAAACGCATAAGCTAAAAGCTAGAGTGAAATCACAGTATACCAGATTTACAAGTTTCCATGGATAACAATGCATTATCAAAATCACCTTTCCTGTCTTTTGAACATAATATGTGGGGATTAATAGCCCAAAATCTGTACGTGAATCTCCAAGTAAAACCTATGGCCTTCTCAACGTCCTTCAGCGCATAGTTTACCTTTGTTTGCATATTCGTTTCCGTATTCTTTTGACTTTCCGACATGATTTATCATGCTGCTATTCACGGTTACCAGTAATCCCTGGGGAGCTACCCCAGATAGCATAAAATGCAGAGTCGTGACATCACTGTGATCAATCTGGCTATTGATCCCTTATTTCCCCCTCCTCGCCGGTTTCTGACTCCGCCCCCGGCGGCGAGCTACCGTGTCACCGTTCATGCCGTTCAATCATAAAATCTTTCCTGTTTATCAATCCATGGTAATAGAAAGAAGAGTGCATGCTATTTTCTCTCGTTTGAAAGAACAACATAATAGGGTGAATGCTTAATAGCATAAAAGTACATTTCTCAATGATTAGCATGGTTTAGTAAAATTGTACGAGTAAACAAGATATACAGTGATTCACCTTTGTTTTTGGAATGAGCTCTTGCTAACTTTAAATCCTCAAATCTGTCAAGAGATGATTTAAACATTACTTCTAAGTTTTAATAAATCTGCCACATAAGCTACTGATCTAGCCGAAGGGCCTTCTGGCCGAATAGACCTCCTGTCTGAAGGACAGCGGCCGACTGTCCTGGTTCGGGGAAAACACTGGTTGGTCTGAGGTCATTCTGGACCGAAAGGTCCAATTGCCGAGCTACGGGTGTTGCTGAGCAGAGGGCTCCGGGCTAAGGTTTGGCCGAGCAGAGTTCTGCTGAGCTGAAGGCTGGTTGAGCAGAGAGTGCCGAACAGCCAGAAGGGATGTCGGTCTAAGGTTGTGCGGGGATTTTGAGTATTCGGGCGAGTGACTGGTCGAAACGGTTTGCAAAGTCATTTTAGGGGTTTCTGGAATATTTGCCAACCAAGCTGAGGTTTGGCCGACCTAAATGGCCGGGTCTTATCACACCGTTCTGCCGAACAGTGAGCATTGCTTACTGCCGAACACTGTTAGTTCGGGAACGACTGCAATGGGTGTTCTGGCCGGTCGAACGTGTTACTAAGGGAAATACAAGTCTACTGGACTAATTGTCCGAACAACATAAGGTCTGACCGAGCTGAAAGAAGCAAATATAAGAAATGGCGAACCGTCCTTTCTACCGAGCAGTGGGGCTCCTGCATATGGGAGGTCGGTAGTGCATTGTGAGGGGTAAATAAGGTTCTGTAGTGGTCCGGGAAAGTGTGTCGAGCTGAGGTAAGGTTCAGCCAGAGAGTCCAAAGAGAAACCGGACTGGTTTGGCTTAGTGCCGAATAGAATGCTAAGGTAAGGAGCTCTGGCAGAGCCAAGGGTGTTCTGCCGAGCTGATTATAAGTCCTTTAAGGGACTGGCCGAATAGAACATAGGGGCAAAAATAAACGAACCGAAGGTCTAAGGATATACCTGAGCAAAGCTCCTGGTCTGGCAAGGGTCTGGCCGAGATGAAGGTCGTGCGGGAGAGCTGGCCCGGTCAAGGGTGGAACAATGAACTGAAGGCTTGTTTGGAGGACTGGTGAACTGGTCGGCAAGGGCTTGGCCGAACAAGGGTGTAAACCGGAGGCTTCTGGAGAAGTGTGGAGAGCAAAGACTGATCGGCTATGGTTTGGCCGAACAGTTGTGCCGAACGGCTAAGTGTTCGGAAATGACTCTCTCTCTTTTTCTCTCTCTCTAGATTTTGTGCTCCGGATGAAATACTGGTGTGGGGCTTGAATGCTCCAAAGGGGTGGTATTTATAGGGATTGGGAGGAGTCTGGGGTGGTAGTTGGGATCATTAATTGCGGATTGGACCTTACCTTATTCCTGCCGAACGGAGCAGGGAGTTGTCCCATCCAGGTCAGGTCTGAGCACCTGACCTGACAGTCTACAACCTGCGACTGTGTTGTCCCATCGCGTCAGGCGGCGGCGGCAGTCTAGATGGGACGTGCGGCAGAACAACCGCGCAGCCGGTTGCAGTGCGGGTCCGGGCTGGGCTGGTCGGTTGGGCCGACGTGGTCTGGTCCGGCCTAGAGGGTTCGGGCTGCAGTTCCGGACAGCTTTGGGCTGATTCCTTTTTGGGCTTGTAACACCTTTTCTTCTTCCCTTTTATTTGCTTGGGCCCTTAGCCTACTTCAACTTTATAAATTCCAAATTTATTTATATTACTCCTATTTAGCCTTAAAATAATTTTAAATAAAACCGATAAAAGTGAAATAAATTTAATATTTAATTATTCGGGTCGGGGCCTCACATTAGCCCTATTGTATATTCGAAGGTCTAGTTGATAAATGAATTTGCATGTATGTGCCATAATCATCTTCGTATTTTCTTCATTATGTGATCCAATTGAGGCCAACCTTTGGCACATTGGGATCCGTAAGATCTTTGATATCCTCAAAATCGTTAAGGGTGGAATTAGAGTGCCTTTTTCTCCACGTCAACTCATTGGAGAAGCCATAGTATGGTGGAGTGTGGTTGAGAAAGCAAGAATAAATGTCCTAAGGGTCTCAATGCGGGAAACATGTCTTGGGAAGAGTTTGAAACCACCTTTGGAGACCAATATTTTCCAAATCCTTTCTGTGCAAAGTTGCAGTTGTAGTTCGAGCAGTTAGCACTGGGTGACATGAATGTCTCCCAATCTACCTCCAAATTTCGAATCTTGTCCCGTCTTGTGCCTGAGATGATATGTCACGACCCATCCCGTTTTCGAGATGAATCCATGACCGACCAACGATCAAGCCCGCAAAGGCCTAGGATAAAAGAGTTGAGGAATCCATACAACAATAATAAAATACGGAAGCGAATGAACAATCCAGAACAATGCATAATTTTTATTAAGTACTTGAATTACAAAAGCATAGGCTCGAGGGCCTATACATCAAAAGAGAGATAAAATGATAAGACAACTAGGATGCTCCAAGCTACCTCTCAAAATGACCTGAAAAGGGGTTTTAGAAAAACGCATAAGCCAAAGCTAGAGTGAATCAATATATAACATTTCACAAGTTTCATGGATTTGTAGTACTCAATCGTAAAATAGTTCTATAAGGTAATCTTGGTATGGTTCTGTGTTGTATCTTTTGATTTTCAACTGTCCTCTCCAGGGACTAAAACGTGCCCTAGAGGCATCATCGGGGATCTGACACGTGCCCCAGTGGCATCACCGGGGAACTCATACCTGCCCCAGTGGCATCACTTTTCGTCGAGTGGCATTAGCGTCTTTGCGCTTTAGGATCCTGCCCGTAGGCTTTTCATCGAAATCTGCCCGTAGACTGCTCAAGCATTTACTGTACCTTTGTATCAAGCTTTTATTGAAGTACTTTGCCATTTTCAATATGATAGTTGTGCCTTTTGGCTGTATGATCATGTTGTTCTATTTCATCGCTATTTTAGTTATATATCCTGTCATTCGAAATCGACCGTTTAATCCATGCGAAAGAAAGAGTAGGTGCTCATTCTTTTTTCTCAAACAAGTAATAATTTAATGATTTTCACAACACATTTGTCAAGGAAATGAGCATTTTAGAAAAAGTACGAGTAAACATGATATATAGAGATTCACCTGAATGTGGTAAGGTTTCCTTGACTTGACTACTAAAGCGGTGATGGACTCGAATCTGTCAAAACATAAGATCAATTAATTTCTAAGACTGCTCTGCCAGACCGAGCTGATAGCCAAAGCTCAGCTCCTGGACGAAGCCTAAGTGGTTGGGGGTCTGGGCTTCTGCTGAACAAAACTCAGTCGGAGGTCTACTACTCGTTTTAATTGAAGGTCTCTGCCGAGCTGTCGAAGGAACAGGCAACTCTGGCAGTGCGGGACAAGGGGCTTCGGTTGCTAGGACTGGTCGAAAATACTGCTAAGGCATTCATAGGGTCTTAAGGCTAACTGCCCGAACTACCGAAGGTGTAGCCGAGCTCAAAAAGCTAAGGCATCAAAAGGTGGACTGTCCTTTTTGCCGAGCACTTGTGCTCCAGCAGCACGGAACATTGACAGTGGTACAGGAAAAGTTAGTTTCGTTCTGGGATGGTTCGGTCAGGTTATCCGTACTAAAAATAGGTTTAGCCGAGGGGCCAAAAGGATGTTCAGACTGGTGCCGCACACTTGGCATTTCTGCCGAGCTAAAAGGGAATCCTTAGTTGCTTCGGCAAAAGCCAAGGTGTGCCATTCCTTAGTGCGGTTAAGTCCTTCAGGGACTTGCCGAACAGAAGATACAACATACTGAAAGATTTAGTTTACCTGAGCTTCTGGTCCGGGTGGTTGCCGAGCTGAACCTATGACCGGAGGGGTTGCTTCGGTCAGACT
>NMUG010004617.1:0-13704 GCA_002855965.1 Monotropa hypopitys | reverse complement strand
TTTTTACAAATACCTATTGTGCACAAGTGCACACAAGGGTCCTAGTCGCCAAGGACATCTAACTTGATCACTTAACCTTTCAATCACAAGCTCAAGGCCACACACAAGGGCCTAACCAAAACTTCAAGGCTACACACTCAAGAGCCCAAGTCAAGTCTCTCAAACCCATCTAATATCACTCACAAGGACCTAACCAAGATCCATCGTATTTACAAAACCATAAATCAAACATTAATGCCTCTCGGGCATTATATCGAATACCTAGCGGGCACAACATCATCACTCAATTCCACCTATTTATACTCCTAGGACAAAACCCCCAAATTCTTACCAAATTCCCACAATTTTAATTTCAAGTCCTAGGTATAAAATCAACTATCACACATCCTCACAATCACCAAGAATTTCAATTCTAATGCAAGGATGAATCAAATTTCATTTTATCAAACACATAGAGTGCATCATTTTCGAAATATGGGTTTTTTAGGAAAACCTTTGATTTTAAGTGAGTAAATTCATTCAATGGCCTAACATAATTACACTGACACAAGATAGGAGCAAATTTACCTTAGGCTCCGAGGTTGACGGGAATCCTATCCACGAGATCCTTAACACCGATGCAAGCTACATCCACCAAAAGATAGATCAAGACAAGGGGGATCAAAGTCCTCAAAGGACCAACTCAAGAAACCACTCTATAAAAATGACTTACCCGAAAATTTGGGAGAAATCTTCGATATGTGGGTCACCGGAAAGCTCTTGCCGCGGGGAGCAACCTTCCTCCTTGCTAAAACTCCATTGGAGGCTTGGAGAGGCTCCAAATAATAGAGAGAAGGGAGAGGGTTTAGTGTGAGAGAGTGTAGGGAGGTAGAGAGAGAGAGACTAGGTCCAAAATGGGGGAGAAGATGCCCCAAACCGAGCCAAAGTTGGTATATAAAGCCCCTGAAAAATGACCAAAAAACCCTTAATGAATTGCTGTCCGACGGGCCTGTTATCGATAACCCGATGCCCTTAAGATGCTAGTTATCGATAACCAGACCCACGGGTCCTAACTAAGGGACTAAAGGACAACCTCATTATCGATAACCACAAGAACCTGTTATCGATAACCACACTCTCTGGTCCTAGCCAAAGAATCAATGGGCAACTTGTTATCGATAACCATAAGAACCTGTTATCGATAACCACACTCTCGGGTCCTTACCAAGGAACCAAAGGACAGCTCGTTATCGATAACCACAAAACCCGTTATCGATAACCAAACTCTCGGGATTTTTCTATGGAAGGGCATGAGGAATAATCCGTTATCGATAACCACACTCCTGTTATCGATAACCAACTGTTCGGGATTTTCTATCAGCAAACCGAGAAAACTTAAAACACGCATAACTTCCTCACCCGAACTCCGATTGATGCGATTCAAGTTGCGTCGGATTCGTAATCGAATCCTCTACCTCATCCTAGGGTCAACCACCTTAAAATCATACTAAGATTTTAAGATAAAATAAATGAAGATTCTAAAACTAATTTAGAATACAAATTTATATTCTGGAAATTTCTTTATAAAATACGGGTCGCTACAACTACACACAATCTCATACATAATAAAGCACATATATAAAAAGATAGCTACACACTCACCGAGTAAGGTAAGCTCACCGTATGTGAATCTACTGGAGTGCCTTGGAAGATCCCGGCTGATCTCCTGTTATTATATAACCACGTGTAAATAATCCTTCCAAACTAAATTTATAAGTAAAGGATCCTTATTTACTGATTTTACAGCCTCTCCCAGTCAGGAATTTCCCACAAAAATATTTTAAAAATAATTAAATGTCAATTCCCGACAATCCAAACACTTTTCCCCAAAAATCCTACTGACCGGTATGGGACCGGTACATAACCGGTGTACCACCTGGTATGCCGGCCGGCTTGCTGGTTAGTGTAAATTTTCGATTCTTATAAAACACCAACTCACTGCCCAAAATCACCCTAAACCGGTATGGTAACCGGTACGATAACCGGCCGGTTAGTACAATTTTTCGTATATGATTTTCCTTAGGTTTACTGGGCATTTTACTTAAGACCAATACGCCAACTGGCATGCCGCCCGGCATACTGACCGGTATACCAGTTGCTTACGCCCTTTGTGTGTAAACACAAGTAAGTAGTCTGAAGCGTAGGACTAGGGTGCGTGTAGCAAAATAACTTGGTAAGTCCGAGGTCGAATTCCACAGGAAATCGTATGACTAATAATTTGGTTCGGTTCTTCGAAGGATTTTTAAATTATTTGGGCTATAGGTGGCCAACCAAATTGAGTTTGAATTGCTTAATGGCTGAAGTTGCAAAGTTATGAAAAAGTCTAATGAATTAAATAAGGGAGCGGCCATGGTCAACTCACCCGTTGACTCTGTGGTATGCATCATTTAACGCTTCCTAACTAGACCAAGACGTGATCGTCGCAAGGATGGAAAATACTAACAAAAATCATGGGTGTCGACTTTGAACATCTATGTGACGTGAAGTCCATGAAAATTAAGACATCGCATCAAAAACTTTGTATGCCAATTTCTCAACTACACCAAGTTAAGATGATAACATTAATTTCGTGTTCAATGGTAGAGATCAAGTCGACACTCGTAATTTCTTAAGAACGTCAATGATACACACTCATGGCCTCAAGTGGGTGAATGTCCCTATGGCCATCCCAAGGTTACTACTCACACATGGTTAATTCTAAAATAAGGATTTCTAGATTAAACATGATTACACGAATTAAATCTTAAAAGGAAAATCGAATATTTGAAGAGGACTTTATAAAAATCACAATTTTATATAAGATCTAATTGAGAACTTGATGATTCTAATAGAAACAAGAGATTTGAATGGTTCAATGGAGATTAATCTAGGATTCAATAAATAATCAATCTCAAGAGTGAGAGTAATAATCTAGAGATAAGAGAAGATTAACTTACTATGTATCAATCACAAAAGCATGGAAAACTTCAAAATATCACCTTCAAAACTTGAGATTCATGGAGGAAATTAAAGAAGAACATGTATCCTTTCTAAAAATTCTTGGAACTAGGGTTAGCATTCAAAACTTGAGAGAATAAGTCATAAGATAGCCTCCAAATCGTGTTTTTACTTCCCTTATATACTAACATCCAATTAGGAAATAATTGATCAGTATTTGGGCCAATCCCGTGCCTCTCGTCCGGATCCCATCCGATCTCCGTCCGGACGAAACGCCTTAAGTTGCGGACGAGCATCAAAAAATTGTAGCTCAAGATGGCACAATTAAATGGAGAAGCTTCTGACCACTCGTCCGGATCATGCACAATTCCCGTCCGGACGAGCCATCATTTCGGTCCGGACGAGCTATCTCCTGGTCCTGGCCAAGGTGCTGGGATGCTCTGGCAAAGTTGATGTCCACTCGTCCGGAGATTTGGCACTCTCCGTCCGGACGAGGAAGGTATTTTGGCTCCTTTTTTGTTTTTGGATGGCACGGCTGTGTTTGGCTTGCTTCTCTTCATTTCCTAGGCATTCACAACAGTGCTAAAGGTCTCCAAAACATGCTCCATTGCCTTATATATGTATCATTCCTGAAAAACACTAAAAATACACAAGAACCATCAAATTACGCGGCTACGGGACTAATAATTCCTAAGTTAAGGCCTATAAATAGGTGCTTTTAGGCACCTATCACAACCCCTAACTTAGATTTTGCTAGTCCCTAGCAAAACAAAATAGAAACTACTAAACAGAAAAATGCATTGCCAATACGGAAAAGAAAAAAAATGGGATAGATCCTTTAAACCCCCGGGCAGCCCCGGTAGGACGAGTGAGGTCTTGTGAGGGTTTTTAGCAATGAACTACCCACAAAACCTAAGTGATAATTCATGTCCAACCATCCATAATGCAAGATTTTAATTGAAAGGCCACTTAAGAAATGGAACTTCATATGGGAATGCATAGGCACAACCAATTCATATCCATTAGCAATGAGACTCTACCGCATCCAATATCCGTGTGTGAAAACAAAGCTTGTATGTCGCACAAGAAAACACTCTTACCACCTATCAGGACCGAGCTTTGACTTCAATCCTCCCCAGGGGCACTCACAATTTGAACTTTGAAACTCCGGGTCACTCACTCTCACGTGTGCGGTTAGGAATTATGCAAAAGACAACAAAGCTACTGCACACGAGACACAAAAAAATTAGTTTATTTTTTTTTCTTGGTGGAATGATCTCATGAATGGAGTAATGTAACAAATGAGGATTTGGACTTAATGAGCATGTATCAATGATTGTTGGCCTAAAAGTGTAGGACAAGGACCTATATGCAATCTCAGAGTGGGTGTCGAGCAGACCTTAGCCCCAGCCGAACAACCTGCCTACTTATTTCATCCAGCCGCACAACCTACGCTTCTTGCTGAGCTGCCATTCCTCACACCAGATGCCCGCACACCAGATGCCGAGCTACCACATCTGCCGCGCAGCCACTATGCGGCTCAGCCCAGCCCGACGACTTCAGCCTGTATCAACTCAGCACGGCAAACCACGTCAGCACGGCCTCAACAGCTGCACCCCAGCTCGGACGTATTCCCACAGAGCTATTGGGACAAGACCACACGGGGACCACCCGACAACCCCTGACATTCTATTATTACTTTTCAGAGTTTGTTAGGAAATTGTACACTTGTAATCATTTTACTTTTTCCCTTTTTGTTTGTATTAGCAGTCATTCATTAGGGTTTTTTCCTCATTGGCTATATAAGCCACGATGTAAAGTTACACACATAGCTTTTTGATAAATTTTGAAAATCATTCTCCGAGCAGAGTATTTTCTCTCTTTGGTTCTTCAGGTGGACTCCTGAATTGTTAGGTGGATTCCTAGCACTTGGCGTTAGTTCGATCATTCTCTTACAGATTACGGTGTTAATCTGTCCGCTTCTACCAGATTTCATTCAAAATCCGTCCGTCATTCACTTCGGTTTCAGTTTCCCTGAACCGATCTTTACTTATCCATTTTCCATTCCGCTGTGTTCTGCGTCAAGCATGCACCTCCTCCTGCACGGGAATATCCTCTTGGGGACCAAACTCATATCCCTGCGCCTCAAATGGGTCCGGAATATCAAATGGATCAGGAACATCTTGTGGTTGCGGTATAAAAGGTTGGGCACGTGGAACTTTCTCCCACTGGTTGCGGCCTAGGTATGTTGGACATGGATTTATTCCAATTTGTACGGGTGATTCTTTGCATCGAAGTATCCCTCTCTTCCGTAGGAGGAATTTCAAAAGTGATTCTAACGGCGGACAACATAGCTCGGAACATGTCCACCACAAGATGTGCAAAAGGAATGGGGGTGGATATTTTTGTTGGCCCTTTAACAAACTGGCGCATCTCCTCGAAAATAATTTTGGGCACATTGATAGGTGCCCCAACCAAAAAACTATAGAGGCACCTCAAATGATTAAACTTCCTTTCATCTTTATGCCCATAACATACATTACACAGCACCCAATCCACAAAAAGTAAATTATGAGGTAATTGCGTCCGACGCAAAAACACTCCTATTGGTAGATTTGGATTGAAGGCGATGGCCATGTCTCGGAGGGATACCCCTACCACTTCGGGTGAAAAGGTCGGTGTCCTTTCTTCATATCTTGTGCCTAAGGCACGTGCCACGTCTTGGGATGAGAATGAAATCTCTACCACATCCTTATAAGTAAAATTCCGTCCCGAGGTTTCATGCCTTAGATACAATGCCTGAAAAAAAATTCGTACCAACCGGGGGTAAATCGGGTTAAAGTTGCCGAAAAGATAGTCAAGCCCCTGGTTGGTAAGCTCCGTGACTTGTTCTCTTGTTTCCGAAAGCTATGAGAAAATGGCATATCAAATGTTGAAGGCTTTGCGTATGGCCATGTAGACCACTCGTTAACCTCCTTCTCACTCGTCGGAGGACTATCCTCGGGCGGTGGGGAGGACGGTGAGACATGGCGCCTCCTTTTTGGCCTTGTGGATGTCAAAGCCTCATCTACTTTCTTTTTACCTTTTCTAACCATTACCAATGCTAAACATTTAAGCAAATACCAACGAACAAGGAAGAATTGTTTACCCCCACCTGAAATTTTTTCCGGCGACCACCACGGTTAGTCGGAGAAGGTGGCAATTGATGATGATTCTTGGATTCCTTGGTCGCTTCTCTTAAACAAGCCCTTGAGTGGTGAAGATTAGACCAACAATGGAGCTTGGACCCTTGAACTATTATGGGGCGATTTTAGGGTTAATGGAGCTTAGTAGGGGTTAAAGATGGAGGCCTGGGTATAGGAGAGGAGATGGAAGAAAATGGGAGGGATTAATTGAAGGATTTGGCTTAGAATTCAAGGTTTGAGAGAGATTGAGGGTTAGGGTTTGAAGATTTCGAGTGAAATCGCACCAGGGGAATGAGAGAGATGAGTGTGCTGTTGTGTAAAAAACGCAGCCCGATTTGAGGTTTTTAAAAAATTCCCGTCCGGATGGGATTCGGACAAAGTCCGGACGAGCATCCAGCATCTCACCCTTCTGTTACCTTTTGGCCAGGTCTGGACGGATATGGGTCCCATCCGGAACAAAAAATTTCCCCGTCCGGACGGTAATTGTCATTTTTGCGGACGAGCGTACAGAAACTTTTGGGCTCCTTGCTCTTAGCTTGGTCCGGACGGAATTGGGTCTGGTCCGGACAGAGTGAACCCGAAACTGCTGTTTAGCCTTCTTTTCTCTCTTTTGTGCAATTCCAAGGCTTCCCAATGCTGCAAAACATACCTATCCTCCAAAATCAAGTGATTAGTGTATCCAAAATCAAGGTAAATGAGTTAAATATGAGAAATAGCCACATGAGAAGTGAATCGACACATAAAAAAATTGATGGTGCAACTAAAAGAAGAACAAAAAGAAAATAAAAATGAACTTTTTAGCATGCTTGTTTACCGGCTCAGTGTGAGCAAGCTAGATTGCTTGTCAGTGACTACGGCTTGAAACAAGACATGGAGCATGCCTCACCCCCCAACTAAAACTCTTCAATGTCCTGATTGAATCATACTAAGAAAGATAGGACATGAGGGGTAAAAGTAGGGAAGGTAATGTTTGCTCAATATCATAAACAAGAATAAGAATGTACAAAAAAGAAAAATGTTAGTGACGTGGAACAACGTGGTATACTTTTATCCATGTATAGCTTCACACATTGTGATAAGAACATGATGGTGCTTCCCGGGTAGGAGTTTACTCAACAGGTAGATAACCTAAGGTTGCACTTTGCGGCAAAACCTTGGTATCCCCATTCGCCTTTCCAACCCATCCATACTCGCACACAACCTATTCTCTAGACAATGGTGAACAAATCAGTTACCAGGTGGCTATACGGGACCGTCCAATGGCCGTTCGAGCACAGCGAACACTAGAAGTATCTCAACTTCCCTGGATTTAACGTCTCCTAGATGCATCGGGTTTTGTTTTAAGTTGTTTCATTGGATGGTTCGTCCATATAGACCGGATCGACCAATTCCTCCACAACTTCCTCAGTCGGGTAATTCTCCAAAAAGGGCTTAAGTCTTTGCCCATTAACCTTGAAAATATTAGAAGAATCGGGTTGGATGACATCAATAGCTCCATGTGGGTAGATTTTGTGGACAAGATATGGTCCAACCCATCGCGAACGCAACTTCCCGGGAAACAAATGTAACCGGGAGTTGTATAATAACACTTTATCCCCCACACAAAAATTTTTACGAAGAATTCTTTTGTCGTGAAAGTCTTTTACCTTGGCCTTATAAATTTTGGAATTCTCATATGCATCGTTCTTAATTTCTTCCAATTCACTGATTTGTAGTTTTCTATGGGCGCCTGCTTCCGGTAGCCGGAAGTTTAAAGTTTTTATCGCCCAATAGGCCCTATGCTCAAATTCCATGGGCAAATGGCAAGCCTTGCCATACACCAACCTATACGGTGATGCCCCTAAAACAGTCTTGTAGGCGGTCCTGTATGCCCACAGTGCATCAGTGAGACGTAAGGACCAGTCCTTTCGATCAGGGTTGACTGTTTTCTCCAGGATATGCTTGATTTCATGGTTAGCCAATTCGTCTTGACCGTTAGTCTGTGGATGATATGCAGTGGAGATCTTATGGGTACTGGAATATTTGCGCATGAGCGCTCCGAAGATTTTATTGCAGAAGTGGGTGCCTTGATCACTGATGATGGCACGTGGCATGCCAAACCTGGAGAGAATGTTGTCTTTCAAGAACGAGATGACCACTTTGTGGTCATTGGTCCGGGTAGCCACGGCTTCCACCCACTTAGAAACATAGTCTACGGCGAGAAGAATGTAGAGATAACCATGAGAATTGGGTAAGGGACCCATGAAGTCGATTCCCCAATAGTCAAAAATTTCAATGATGAGATTGGGGGATAATGGCATCATGTTCCGCCGGGTTACACCCCCTAACTGTTGGCATCTCTCACAACACTTGCAGAATTCGTGGGAATCTCGAAATAAAGTTGGCCAATAGAAGACGCATTAAAGTACCTTCGCCACAGTCTTCTTGGCCGAGAAATGGCCACCACATGCTTCCGAGTGACAAAAAGTGAGGACTTCAAGTTGTTCGACATTGGGAATGCATCGCCTCACTATTTGATCAAAACAAAACTTAAAAACATAAGGATCGTCGAAAACATAATTTCTCACCTCCTTCAAAAACCGCCGTGAATCTTGTGCGGTCCAATACTCCGGAATCTTGCTCGTGGCTAAATAATTAACTATATCTGCGTACCATGGGCAACTCGACACTACCAAAAGCTGCTCGTCGGGAAAACTCTCAGAGATAGGCAAGAAAGAGGAATCATTGAACTCAAGGCGCGATAGATGATCGGCCACAACGTTCTCAACCCCCTTTTTATCCTTAATTGTTATGTCGAATTCTTGGAGAAGAAGAACTCAACGAATGAGCCTAGCCTTAGCATCTTGCTTTGACAAGAGATATTTAAGGGTTGCGTGGTCGGTGAAGACCACAATCGGGGACCCTATCAAATAAGCGTGAAATTTTTCTTAGGCAAACACCACTGCGAGGAGCTCTTTTTCTGTGGTGGTATAGTTTGCCTGGGCATCATTTATTGTCTTACTTGTGTAATAGATAACGCAAGGCCCATTTTCTCTCCTTTGACCCAAGACTGCGCCTATGGCGTAGTCACTGGCGTCACACATCAACTCGAATGGTAAATACCAATCTGGCGGTTGGACAATAGGAGGTAGAGTCAATGTGGTTTTCAATAGCTCAAAAGCATGAGTACACTCCTTTGTCCATACAAAAGGAATGTCCTTGGCAAGTAGAGTACATAACAGTTTAGCGATAGTGCTGAAATTTTTTATGAAAGGCCGATAAAAACCGACGTGACCTAAAAACGATCGCACGTCCTTCACCGTTTTAGGAATAGGTAGATTGGAAATGAGTGAAATTTTTGCCTTATCTACCTCGATTCCCTTTGATGACACTATGTGCCCCAAGACAATGCCCTCAGTCACCATTAATTGGCACTTTTCCCAACTCAAAACAAGATTTTTTTTGTTCACATCGTTCAAGTACAAGATCGAGATGGTGGAGGCATGAATCAAATGAATCACCGAGCACAGAAAAATCATCCATGAAAACCTCAACTATGCGCTCCACCATGTCGGAAAAGATTCCCAACATGCAACTAGAAAAGGTTCCGGGTGCATTACACAACCCGAAAGGCATTCGCCTAAAAGCATAGGTGCCGAAGGGACAAGTAAAAGTTGTTTTCTCCTGGTCTTCCAAAGAGATCTCAATCTGATTGTATCCAGAATACCCATCCAGAAAATAATAGAATGCATGCCCCGCGACTCTCTCCAAGATTTGGTCAATGAATGGGAGAGGAAAATGGTCTTTTCGCGTGCAAGCATTAAGCTTCCTATAGTCAATACACACCCGCCAGCCGGATGTGACTCGAGTAGGAATCATTTCACCCTCTCCATTAGGGACCACTGTGATGCCAGCCTTCTTTGGTACCACTTGGATTGGACTAACCCACTTAGAGTCCGAAATGGGGTAGATTATCCCCGCATCCAATAGTTTCATCACCTCTTTCCTCACCACGTCTCGCATAATGGGGTTCAATCGTCTTTGCAGTTGACGGGTGGGTACCACATCCGCTTCTAAAAAAATGCAGTGTGTGCAAATGACCGGACTTATGCCATGCAAGTCGGTAATCGTCCACCCAATAGCACTCCGCCTAGATCGCAAAATATCCATCAACTTCTCTTCTTGTATTACTTCCAACTTAGAAGAGATGACAACCAGGTAAGTTTCATCCCCACCTAAGTATGCATATTTGAGGTGCGTTGGAAGTTCCTTTAGTTCTAAAGAGGGAGCTTGTACACTAGAAGGTAGTGTCAAGCTCTCCGATTCTGGTAGTTCTTCAAACTTGGGGGCTACTTTCTCTACCCCCATCACATCCTCTACAATAAACTCCTCTTCCTCCCCTTCCAGTAATGCAGTCAAAAAGTTCACTTCCTCTGACTCAAGAAAAGAGACCTCATCGGATGTAAGACATAATTCCAATGGGTCCTTAACTATCATTGAGTCAATATGTTCTTGCACCAACGTTTCAATCATACTCACCTCGTGTATGTCTTCATCATCCCTTATTTGATTGGCCACATTAAAAATATTTAATTCAAGAGTCATATGGCCAAAAGTCATCTTGAGTAGACCATTCCGACAATGAATAATAGCATTTGATGTCGCTAGGAACGGTCTACCAAGAATAACCAGAATTTGGGGGGTATTTGAAGATGAAGCAAAAGGACATACATCAAGGATAACAAAATCCAGTGGATAAATGAAGTTGTCCACTTGGACAAGTACATCCTCCACAATACCTTTCGGTACTCTTACACTTCGGTCGGTAAGTTGCAACGTCAATGTATTGGGTTTCAACTCGCCAAGACCCAACTGTTGGTACACATGGTATGGAATAAGATTCACACTTGCGCCCAAGTCTAATAAGGCCCGTTCAATAACATTACCACCAATGGTGATAGAAATTGTAGGACTTCCAGGATCCTTATACTTGGGAGCCATGTTGGTCTGGAGAATGGAACTCACTTGTTCCGTTAGCAAAACTTTCTTGTGCACATTTAACTTTCGCTTTACGGTGCACAAGTCTTTGAGAAATTTGGCATGAGATGGAATTTATTTGATGACATTTAGCAATAGAATATTAACTTTCACTTGTTTGAAAAGCTCGTAAATGTCATCATGAAAAGGAATTTTTGACTTGTTAACCAACCTTTGAGGAAAAGGGGCAATCGGTAGGCCACTAGGAACGATGGGTTCCTTGGGTGCCTCAAAAGAGACTTCCTCCTCTTGTCCTTTCAATTCCTCCCCCACACTAGATGAAGGAACAATGGGTGGTGGTGGTCGGCCAACAACAGATGATGGTAGAGAAACATGGTTATCAAGCACCCGTCTACTTCTAAGGGTAGTGATGGACTTAGCTTGCTCATGGTTATGAGATGGATTAGAAATTTGACCAGGGAAAGATTGATTTTGGGGATTAGCAATTGGTTGGGAGGGGAATTTACCCTTCTCATTATGAAGTGTCCCCAAAGAAGAGGTGAGATTTGAGATTTGAGCTCGAAGGTTATCATTGACCGTAGACTGAGATTGGATGAATTGAGTGAGAAGGTCCTCCATGTTCTTTTTGTTTGGAGGTTGATACGCTTGAGGAGCATTGGAAGGACCGGTTTGTTGATGAGAAAAAGATGGGTGAGTTTAATGAAGATTAGGTGCATATCTAGGTGGAATATGTCCTTGATTATGGAAATTGGATTGAGAAGATTGGTTGAATTAGGGTTGAGGTACATATTGTTGTTGGGACCCATGATTTGGTCCTTGATTTTCTTGATTATGTGACTGTTACAGAAGACGAGGAGTCTTCTGTCCACATTCATTCCCCCTCTTTGATGAGAAATCAAGGAGTTGGAAGGTCACCATTAATGGGGAGAGAAGAAATATAAAAGGCCAAAGTTCAACCTGTGGAAGGTACGTGCAATAGTATTCTCTGAATTTTATTCTCTCTCTTCGATAAGGATTTGGTTTTTTCCCGGTTGGATCTAACTTAATCATCAGAGGGCATTCTAAGCCGCAGAGGCGGGGGGTCTTCTAACGATTTCTCTTTGGGTGCAGCAAGTTTTCTGCAGGTTGAATACTATGAATTCTCATATTAAGAAAGTCAAAAGTCAAGATCTTTGAAGCATTCAACGACAGTGCGAGAAAACACCGTCGACAATTGGCGCCGTCTGTGGGAAATTTTCCACACTAAGTTGAAGAAAAAGTTTTGCTCCTAAGTCTGAAAGAACGATGGCAATTATAAGAGAAACCAAGGGCGAACGTACACCAGAGGAGGCAAGGAATGTAGGAGATGGGCGTGGGACTCAAGAGAACGATCCTATCCCACCCCAGGCTCCCAGGAAGGCAAAGGGACATCCACGATTCCGCATTTATTTGAGGGGAGGTTCAAGCAGGGCACAGGATGAGCCGATGGAAGATGTCATTCAAGATGGTGGTGAGGATCACGTGGATATCCAGGATGACTTCGACGTTGAAGATGTTAGTACGAGCCATTCCAAATCTCTGGGCTCTCGATCTCAATCCAAGTCCGAGTCTGTTGGGAACAAGGAACTGGCAGATCTGGTCAAGGCTCAGGAAGAAACCATACGACGTTTGGAATTCCAGTTGCAGAAGATGGAACGTCAGAAAGGAGAGGCACCCCAGGGAAAATGTCCTTTGGTTACCCCTGGGAGACAGAACGTCCACACCCGGCCTAGGACATGAGGTGGCCAGAGAATGGCTCCAAATGTTCAAAGGCAGGGAAGAATGGAGAATCTTCAGAGGCCGGTCAATGGGGTGAACAGTGGGTTACAGGCTCCGCCCCCTCCTCCGAGAAGGGGGAGGGAGGTTAGGGACCCTCCACAGCCCAGCGAGCATCAAAGCAGGACGCGAAGCAGAGGTTCTTGCAGAAATAATCAACCTCGACCAGCCCGATCAGTAAACTCAGTGCCAGATTTGCGAGATCATTTTTGCAATATGGCACAGGCCAGAGCTGCCCAAAACCAGGAGGAGGTCAATCCTCAAGTTGAAGATTTAAGGAGATGGATAGATGAAAGGTTCAGAGGAAAGGCAACTGCCCAGGAAAGAACAAGGAGGGCGATTCAACAAATCACATTAACCCCCTTGTCCCAGGAGATTTCAAACTATCGAATTCCCAGAGGCTTCTCTTTGCCAAACTTCCCCAAGTACGATGGGAAAGTTGATCCGGTTGCCCATTTGAAGGATTTTCAGCAAGCTCTCATCCTTTACGAAGGAGATGAGTTTCTCTATTGTCGGATGTTTGCGTCTAGCTTGGGGCGCATGGCCCTCAGTTGGTATCATAAATTACCCGCTCACTCTGTTTCGAGCTGGGCGCAACTTGCCGAGCTGTTCGTGGGAAGATTCATGACCATCCGCGCTGCCCCTAAGCACTTTGATTCTTTGACCTCGTTGAGAAAACGGTCGAATGAGTCCCTGCAGGAGTATGCGGGCAGGTTCGTGGAGATGTACAATGATGTGGAGGACTTGCACAGAGAAACAAGCGGTCTCAATG
>NMUG010004616.1:0-13705 GCA_002855965.1 Monotropa hypopitys | reverse complement strand
GAGTTTGTGGGCACGGATATGGCACGAGCACGGTTTGGGTAATGGCACGGCATGACACGATAGCGGGCACGGCACAAGCACGGGCACGGCACGGCATGGCACGGCACGAATAAAGATGGGTCAATGGGCCGTGCCGGGCCTATGCTAATTTTAATTGGGCCGGCACGGCACGATTAATAAGTGGGCACAGCACGGCACAGCACGAGGCACGTTAGGCACGGAATTAAATGGGCTGGGCCGGCACGGCACGGCACGTTTGACACATCTATCCATCACAGTCATCATTTAATATATTTCTAAGAACACGTGTTTAAGAAAAATAAATTCTAATCTAGTGGTGTACTTAATTTTTTTCTAAGATAAAATCTGTTCTGAAAACATGTCCTATGACGTCTCTCATTTATATTATTTTGGGCCTGGCTCATGTACTCGATAAGTTTAAAAATATGAACAATTTCAATCATAGCTATGAACCAAAAAATAATTCAAGAAAGCTGAAAATTAATGGAAAGACTAACCCGTTCACTTTCATCGATTTGCCGGGTACAAGGTTATTAAAAGGTGCGGTTGAGAGTGGGTGCGGGGCAATACACCCCGACGGTGGCATTAAATGATGATGGATTCTACTCACAACCTATTCACAACCTACATACCGTCATCCCTCCTACCCACCACCTTTGCAATAACTTCCTCTTTTATCTCCTTCTGCCTTGTGCTCTTTATCATCGCCGCTCTGTTTGACACGAATACTTATTCTCTGCTTCAGCTGTCAGTGCCCTGGAAAACTGGTGTTTGCAGAAGAAGTGTGATTCATTTCCCAATTTTGTGGGTTTTAGGGAAACGGTGAACATGGGGGGTATCTTCACATTGGTGACGGGAATTGCAGGCCCAAGTGGATTTGGATCCGCTTCAACCGCTGAACAGGTTACTGATGGGAATGATGCGAGTAATCTCACTGCTATTGTCACCGGTTAGGCTTCACATAACCTACATGCATAAGTATTTCTGAATCTTCGTACCCGCTTTGTCTTCTTTATTTAGACTAGACGTTGGGCGCAAATGGGTAAGCAGGAACCAATAGAGAGGAAGTGTATGAGTAATTTGTCATTAATAAAATTTATTAGGTAAAAAAATCTTTCACATCTTTCATTGTTCTCCGTTTATAATAGTACTAGAGTTTGGGGCACACGCAATTGTATGCAAAAAAATATATTACTTATTAATTCAAAATTATATTGTCTTATTAATTTTAAATACTTTTAGTAAAAAAATTTAAATACTTTTAGTAAAAGAAAGATAAATGTATCAGAGGGGTAAATTAGAAAATAAAAATATGAACCACCTATGCTCTCCCTTTATAATAGTACAATAGATCTCATCTTCTATACGTATTATTATAAATAGCAGTAATGCCACCATGCACTAGAGGCTTACACATGCATCAAATTAAAAATCTGATTTAACAGTTAGATTATAAATATTATTTTTAGTGATCCTGTAAAGAATTAATTCGATCAGAGAAAAAAAATGAAATTTCTGTATTTTTTTTGAAATTTAATTCGCAGTTTAGACCGAAACTGCGAATTAAACTTCTAAAATATGTAGAAATTACAGTTTTTATCCGATTGAGTTAATTTTTTACAAGATCACTTAAAATAATATTTAGAATTTAATTGTCAATTAGATTTTCAATTTAGTACACATGTGGGTCCACCCGTACTGGGGATGTGTAATTGAGGGTGTGCATACATAACACACCTCTATAAATAGAAAGGACAATTAATCTTGTGTAGATTTTTTATGCCTAAAATATTCCTAGTGAAATTAATTAATAATAAACTTGCCACTCTCTGTCTCTCTTATACACTTTTCCCCATCTCTATTATAATGAACAATTAAGTTATCCATACACGGGCATGTGTACATCATATCTACACGCCCACGTGGTACTCCTCACGTGAGTCTCACATGAAAATTTTGATTTCAGGTTTTTTTTTAAATATTATTTTATGATATCCTATAAAAATAAGTTAAATCGGACAATTTATAAAATTTCGTTTGAATTTTTATCCTGTAAAACTGTTTAAAATTGTGAATGAATTGGTTCATTGTGATATTAAATTATATGGAAAAGAAATTTAAATTTTAACGACGCAATAGTATATGAATTTTGTTTAAGACCGTAATAATTGAGGAAAACCCAACAAAAAAATCAATTTAGGTAAAACCAAAAACAGGGGCCTTTCTGAAGGGAAATAAATAATCCATGGCTTATACTGTTTAATTACCTTTTAGTTCAAATTTATGTTTGTTCTCCTTGTTTTGAATTGATAGACAATCTGTTGTATAGTAAGACGTCTTTCTTGCTCATTTGATTTTTTAATTGCAAATGTCCCTCTGCATGTTAATTTTGCTGGTTTTGTGTATTTTGATTTCGTTCATTTCTAACATTTTCAGTTCATTTGTTTTTGTTAGAAAATCAGTCTATTTTTGGATCAGGAATTTGTGGAGAGAAAGGAAACTGTAAAAGGCAAGAAGTTAATAAATTAAGGAGTAAATTAATCGCTTTGACTTGTTAGCATGTAATATCCCTTTTTATGTTAGTTCTGTTTTGGTGCATATTAGCTTTCTTCGTTATTTAACGTAAATAGTAAAATATATGTTTTATCATTTTTGTCCTTATACTTATTTAATGGTGCAAGTAATAAATTGTATAAAATTTTTGTTTTCAAGAGCAATTTGGAAAGTCAAAAAGAAACATTGAATTGATAGTCTCCTTTTATATATTAGTATAGACCGTTCCGTTTGGTTTTCTTTACAAAACTAGGCTCTGTTTTTTAAAAAAAAAAACTAGGCTCTGTTTCTATCGAGAATTTGTGGATGAATTTATAAAGAGGGAGAAATGCATATGCAATTAGGCTCTGTTTGGATAGAGGGTTTGTGGAGAGTAAAATGTAAATTAAAAGATAAGAAGTTAGTGACTTTCGAAGCTAAATTAGTTTCTTAGATTCTTTATGATTTTCCTCCCATTGTAATTAAATCCATGCATAAATTACTATTCAAACACATGTCCACAAATCTAAGTTGTGTTTCCAGTGTTTTTATTTTTCCTGATCAAATCCCTTTACAAATCCATTTCCAAATACAGCCCAACTTCTTTGAATGGGCTTATATTTTGATTGTTTACGATGTTGTGATTTGTGCCTCTATTTGTAGTATGCCCAAGAAAACTTTTGAAAATATATGTTTAGCCATAAGACCTTGCTATGTGTATGCACGGGCCTGCGTATGCGCACGCATGGCCTGGGCCTCATGTTTGGGTCTCGGGTGAAAGATTCGAGTCGTTCAAAATTTTTTAAAAAATGCTTTATGTTATCCTGTAAAAAATAAACTTATTCGGATAACTGTAACTACTTTATCCAAACATTCATATTTTCATTCACAGTTTTAGGCCTAACTTTTGAATAATATAGATGAAGCAGTTACAGTTATCTGGATGAATTAAACTTTTTATAGAATAACATAAAACATTTTTTTTAATTTTTGAACGGCTCGGATATTCCGTCTGATACTAGGGCACACGGAGCCCGACCCCATGCGTGTGCATGCGGAGACCCTTGCTGCGTACGCATAGCATTATGCTTAGCTACAAAGTTGTCAAATCATGAATCGTATCGAGAATCGAAAGGACCTTTTTCCGAACATCGTATCGAACCGTGAATCGTCCCGATTCGATCATGATTTTTAAAATTCAATAAAAATATATATTTGAGTTTCCAATAAATAAAAATGTTATTTTAAAAGCTAAATTGATGACAAAGTACAAGAAAACATTACAATCGACAAAAATAAGTGAAATCAATAAGTAAATACACATAGTTCTAAACAAATCTGTCAAAACAATTTCATTCAACAACTTCATTGGTCAATAGTTGCATTACATGTTGCGCCGAAAAAACAATTTCATTAATCAAAAGTCAATAGAATGTACACAACATATATATACGTAGAATACAAAAAATATATAGTACACATACCTTCACACAGCGACACCGGCGATGGAGAGGAGAGACAAACAGGCGACGGAAAGAGACGGAAAGAGAGAGAGACGGAAAGAGACGGAGAGAGAGAGAGAGACGCGAGGGAGAGACGCTAGAGATACACATGGGTCGAGAGATACAGGTAGATCACGATAGTTTTTTGAGAGTATTATTCGAAGCTAGAAGAAAAACCCAGTTTTATCTGGAAACCCGACTCGTATTCGCCAACCCGACTCAGATCTGACCCAGATGAGAGGTATTCTGTATCGCACAAGAATCGAATGATTCATGCGATTCGACCATCGATTCATGCTACAGTGCGATTTGCAGCTACGGTTCGTATCGATTTTGTGGTGAATCATATTGAATCGGTTGATACGTATCACATATTGTACGATATTGACAACTCTGCTTAGCTATAATGGGGCTTTAGTCCCCGTTTCCATGGGGATTGTTTAGTGATCTTGAAACACCCTCACATGGTGTTCTTAACACCTATGAAACACTAGTATGGGTATAGTTGTTAAGAGTATCAAGTCCGATCAACACATGTTTGTTCAACACTGATTTCACTACTGTGGACTCCCAGTACTTCGTCTCCTGTCTCTTGGGAGAAGAGGTTTGATCTATTGATGTTTCATCTGCATTCTTGTGATCTTCCAGAAGATTACTTCTGGTCTTCCGGAAGAAGATGATTCTCCTACTGCTGTCAATGCTATGGCTAGTTGTTATTCCAGTACATGGTTACCATTATTCCGGAACATCAAGTGTGGATGTCCTGAAGGATGGTGATCTTCCAGAAGATGATGTTTACTCTTCCAGAAGATCGTGTATTAATTTTCATTAACTTCTTTCCACCTATTTTAGTTTGACAGCTGTCACACCTCATTTAATGAGGTGGTTATGTTTGTTATGTCGGTTAATGTAGTTACTATAAAAGGAATTGTCCAGTTGTAAAATGAATTATATTGAGAATTCAAGAATTAAGAATTACCTTCATTCAGTTTAGGGTTTGTTTTCATGGTATCAGAGCTCCTCTAGCTCCAACGAGCACAACCATTGACCCATGGCAGATCCGATCATCTCCCTCCCTCCCTCTCTCTTGTGATCTCTAATATCTCTACCCTAGTTACAGTCAAGCTTGACTCAAACAATTACAATGTTTGGAGAAGTCAGATTCTACATGTTCTTCGTGCATCAGGTTTTCAATCTCACATTGATGGATTGAATCCTCCTCCATCTGAATACGTTTATGACGTTGACAAAAATCAGGTGATTAATCCTCTTTATGATCAGTGGAAGACAATAGACTCCAATCTGTTAGTGTGCATCTCTGCCACATTAACCCCAACAGTTTATGCTTCTATTCTAAACTGTAACACATGTTCTGAGGTATGGGTTACATTGGAAAGGAAGTTCACTTCGTTATAAGATCTCATATTCATTTGTTGAAAAATAAACTGAATAATATCAAGAAAACTAACTCGATTGAAAGTTATCTTCAAGAAATCAACATGATTTCTGATCAACTTTCTCTGTCTTCTGCGAATATTAATGAGGAGGATCTTATCTTAATTACTCTTAATGGCTTACCTGAAGAGTATGATGCATTCAAGACCACAATCAGAAATAGGAGAGGTTACATGTCCATGGCAGAATTATCATCATTGTTATGTTCTGAGTCTATACATGTTGAATCAAAGATTCATCACACCCATACCAAGGAACCCAGTGTTGCCTTCTCTGTTGTCAAAGACAACAAGAACTATACTCAATCTCAATTCAGAGGGTATAAAGGATCACAAAGAGGAAGAGGAAGGAGATTTCAAAATTCTAGGGGAAGAAATTCCACTAATTCACAGAATCTGGCCAGAAGGCCTGCTTACTGGCAGAATTCTTCTCAACAAATCATCTGCCAAATATGTGGAAAACCCAATCACACTGCTGTTGAATGATGGCATAGAACTAACACTGATTTTTAGCCCTACACAAATAGGTCTTCATCTCAACGATCCACGGGTTCTCTAGGAGGATATGAACCATACAAGGCTTATGTTGCTTCATCGCATACTGATGACAATGTTAACAATCCTTGGTATGTTGATTCAGCAGCAACAAACCACATCACTCATGATCTAGCCAAGTTACAGGTCTATAAACCATATGAGGGCAATGACCAGGTTACTGTTGGCAATGGGACCAATCTTCTTATTCATCACACTGGTCAAGGTATACTCCCCACCCCTACTGGCACCCTAACACTACAAAATGTTCTCCATGTTCCCAAAATCAACTCTAATCTCATTTCTGTTCACAAACTTGCACATGATCACAACTGTGTTATAATCTTTGATGCCAATTCTGTCTTTGTTCAGGACAAAAGCACTAACAAAGTTCTGGCACAAGGTTTTCACAAACATGGTCTATATCAACTTCCTTTGCTCCCATCAAACCAATCTCATCACAAAACATGTCTTGTGTCCAAGGTGTCTTTTGCTCCTGCTTTCTCCAGCACTGTTTGGCATCATAGGCTTGGTCATCCTTCCAAGCAAAAACTATCTTGTGTTTCCTGTACTAGATGGAAAGTTTAATGACATTTGTCCCAATTGCAGTGTAGCAAAATCTCACAGATTACCATTTGTTTTGTCTAATCACACTGTAGATGCACCTTTATCACTAGTTCATAGTGATGTTTGGGGACCCTTCATCCCATCTATTTCTGGTTACAAATTTTATGTCCTCTTTATTGATGATTTCAGTAGATTTACATGGATTTATCCTCTTCATTATATGAGTGAAGTTCCCTCTAAATTTCTAGAATTCAAACAATTCACTGAAAAATAATTTTCTGTCAACCTCAAGATTTTAAGGACTGATGGAGGTGGAGAATACACCAGTCATAGATTTTCATCATACCTTCAAACTAATGGAATACATCATCAGATGAGTTGTCCACACACACCACCCCAAAATGGTGTAGCTGAAAGAAAACATAGGCACATAGTTGAAACCACTATTGTCATGCTACACAAATCTGGTGTCCCTCTTCTATACTGGTTTTCAGCCATTGCCACTGCTGTATTTGTTATCAATAGGCTTCCTAGTTCTTCTCTTCACAACATTTTCCCTTATGAAACATTGTTTCATAAACCACCAGATTATTCTTCTCTCAAAGTCTTTGGTTCTTTATGTTATCCATGGCTGAACCCCCACACTCACAATAAACTTGAACCTAGATCCACTCCCTGTGTATTTATTGGTTATCACTCCTCTTATAAAGGATATAGATGTTTAGATCTTACAAACAATAAAATCTATACATCTAGGCATGTCATTTTTGATGAGCATACTTTTCCTTTTCTCAATCATACATCTACTGACTCTTCTTCCTCCTTACCTCAATTACATCAATTCTTTTGGCATTCTCCCCATTCTATTTCCTCCACTGTTATTACACCAACTTCTGATCAAAATACTTCCTTACCTACTCCATGCTTATCTTCCCCTCCTGCCTCTACACATGAACCTAGTTCCTCTCCACAACATTTACTTCCATCTCCTTCCCCAATTCCCATTTCTCATCCCATGTGCACAAGGTCTAAACTCACACTGGCTCCACAAATACTCATTCCATGCAAACCAGATCCAAAGGCAATGCTTCCTTATCTTGTCTTAATGCTACTCTCACCACTCCCACCTATGTTTCTGAACCTAGAAATGTTAAGGAAGCCATGGCTTCAACTCACTGGACACAAGCTATGTCCCAAGAGTTTCAAGCATTGCAACAACAAGGCACTTGGTCACTTGTCCCTCCCAGTTCATCTTATCATGTTATTGGCTATAAATGGGTATACAAGGTTAAAAGGAATGCTGATGGCTCCATAGCTAGGTACAAAGCTAGACTGGTTGCCAAAGGATACCTTCAGGAAGAAGGTATTGACTACCAAGAGACCTTCAGCCCTGTTGCAAAACAACCCACAGTGAGAATCTTCTTATGTATTGCTCTTCACTTCCACTGGCCAATTAAACAACTTGACATCTCCAATGCCTTCTTGCATGGCATATTACATGAAGAGGTTTACATGTCTCAACCTCCTGGATTCATCTCCACTACCCATCCCAATAGTGTATGCAAACTTCACAAAGCAATTTATGGGCTCAAACAAGCAAATAGAGCATGGTATTCTACTTTTAGCAACTGGTTATTCAATCAAGGGTTTTCCTACAGTCACTGTGACTTCTCTCTATTTGTCAGAAAAACAAGTGATACCATCACTATCCTACTGATTTACGTGGATGATTTCTTACTTACTGGGAATAGCTCCACATACATTACCCACTTGCCCACAAACATGCAATCTTGTTTTTCCATCAAAGACCTTGGACCCATGGCCTATTTCTTGGGAATATCTGTTATTCCAACTTCTGATGGTGTCTGTCTGTCACAGAAACAATATACAACTGATATCATATCCAAAGATGGAATGACCAATTGTAAACCATGTTCAACTCCTCTGGCCATGAAGGTTGCTAATACCCCTGATTCCTCGTTGCCCTTCGATCAACCCTCTCTTTAAAGAAGTCTTGTGGATGCTCTCCAATACTTAACCATTACAAGACCAGATTTATCCCTAGCTGTCAATATTGCTTGTCAACATATGCAACATCCTACAAATGCTGATTTTCATCTGTTAAACGCATTCTTAGATACCTACAAGGTACCCTTGACCAAGGCCTTAACTACTCCCCTAGCTCATTTGCAATCACAGCCTATTTTGATGCTGATTGGGCTGGCAATACTCAATATCGCATATCTACCTCTAGCTTTTGTGTCTTTCTTGGTACTAACCTCATTTCTTGGCAAGCCAAGAAACAACCCACAGTTGCTGGTTCCTCTACTGAGGCTGAATACAGGGCTCTTGCCCACACATCACAAGAAATTACCTGGTTAAGAATGTTACTCCATGACCTTCACATTGCAACATCGCACTCCTCCACTCTCTGGTGTGACAATCTCTCTGCTATATCCTTGTCCTCTAACCCTGTATTTCATGCAAGATCCAAACATATTGAGGTTGATTACCATTTTATTAGGGAGAAAGTTCTTGCCAAACAAATTTATGTCAAACATATTGGCACCACTGATCAATTGGCTGATTTATTTACCAAACCATTATCCAAATCTAGATTTCACTTTCTTCTTCACAAGCTGATGAATCAGTTCACCTCTCCACCAGCTTGAGGGGGGATGTTAGAGTATCAAGTCCGATCAACACATGTTTGTTCAGCACTGATTTCACTACTGTGGACTCCTGTCTCCTGGGAGAAGAGGTTTGATCTATTGATGTTTCATCTGCATTCTTGTGATCTTCCAGAAGATTACTTCTGGTCTTCCGGAAGAAGCTGATTCTCCTACTGCTGTCAATGCTATGGCTAGATGTTATTCCAGTACATGGTTACCATTATTCCGGAACATCAAGTGTGGATGTCCTGAAGGATGGTGATCTTCCAGAAGATGATGTTTACTCTTCCAGAAGATCATGTATTAATTTTCAATAACTTCTTTCCACCTGTTTTAGTTTGACAGCTGTCACACTTCATTTAATAAGGTGGTTATGTTTGTTATGTCGGTTAATGTAGTTACTATAAAAGGAATTGTCCAGTTGTAAAGTGAATCATATTGAGAATTCAAGAATCAAGAATTACCTTCATTCAGTTTAGGGTTTGTTTTCAATAGTATGGGTACGACAAACGAGTAGGGTATGTTATGGGTACATAGGTACGACAAGTTTTAAAATAAAATGATACGGATACGGCTGAGATGCGTCTTTAATTTTTTATTATAATTAAATATCGTATGTATAAATTAGTGACAAATTCAAGAATACTTCATCTTGATCTAAATAATGACAAATTACCCTTTTAGACATGGTTTAAACTATTTCCAAAAAATTGTAAGCAAATATTTTTATCTTTATACTGGAACTCATATTATCAGCTCGAATTCAACGGTTTGAGGAATTCCTCTTCCTAGATTTCACTCGTAATAAATCATCTTTCTTTATTTTTATATATTTCTCAACTTTAGAAAGAAACATGGTCTTCATTTACGGATGTCACTTATTAAACTTCTCATACTCAAAGCCTTTTGTTGGTACTTCTGAATAGTATTTTTGCAAAAAAAATGAGAAAACAATAAGTAAAAATTAAAAAAAATCTTAAAATTAAAAAGGAGAAAAGCATTTGTTGTTCATATTAAGCATCTATAATAAACTAAACTGAGCCTTGGGTCTCAAACAATTGGGGTTGACTGTATGAATTATTTCTTTGTCATATGTATCTTCTCCATCACCTATCTCACATGTTCCAACAGGTCATCCCATGATTACTAGGGCCAAAGCAGGTATCATTAAGCTTAAAAAGCCTTTTTGTTTAATCTCCACTCTTACTGATTCTTTTGAACCCACTACTTTTAAGGAAGCTGTTAAATCTTCTACTTGGGTTACTGCTATGAAAGAAGAATTTCAGGCTTTACAATCTCAGGACACTTGGGAATTGGTTCCATTTCCTTCTTATGGTCATGTTATAGGTAACAAATGGGTATACAAACTTAAGAGAAATTCCAATGGTTCTATTGCAAGGCACAAAGCCAGGCTAGTTGTTAAAGGGTATCTTCAAGAGGAAGGTTTGGATTTTCATGACACTTTTAGCCCAGTGGCTAAACAGCCTACTATCAAAATTCTGCTATATTTGGCTTTGCATTTCAACTGGTCTATCAAGCAATTGGATGTGTCCAATGCTTTCTTACATGGAAAATTGAATGAAGAGGTGTACATGACTCAACCTCAGGGTTTTGAGGATTCTGGTTATCCTGGACATGTATGCAAACTAAAAAAGGCCTTGTGCGGTCTGAAGCAAGCCCCTAGGGCCTGGTTTTCTACTTTCTCTTCTTTTCTCTCAACTGTTGGCTTTCAACAAAGCAAGTGTGATACTTTTTTTTTCATCCAAAAGACTTCTCATTCTGTGACTTATTTGCTCATCTACGTTGATGACATTTTGCTTACTGGAAATGATCCAGTTCACATTGCTGCTTTAGTTAACAAACTTCAGACAACATTTTCCATGAAAGAACTGGAAATGTATCTTATTTTTTGGGTATTTCTGTCCAACATATAACACAGGGCTATTTTCTTTCTCAAGCTAAATACTCTGCTGAAATCTTGGCCAAAGCTGGAATGTCAAATTGCAAAGCTTCTTGTTCTCCACTTGCACTTAAGGCTTCTTCCAAACCAGAAGATTTAACTTCATTTTCTCAGCCTGCTTTATATCGAAGTCTTGTTGGAGCATTACAATATCTGACTATCACTAGGCTTGCTTGGCATTGGCAGTCAATCAGGCCTGTCAACATATGCATGCACCTACAAATACTCATTTTACTGTTGTCAAAAGGTTGCTGAGGTATCTCAAAGGCACACAATCTTATGGTCTTAAGTTCACCCCTAGTTCTTTTGAGCTTCATGCTTTCTCAGATTCTGATTGGGCAGGGGATGTGATTAGTAGAAGATCTACTACGGGATATTGTGTATTTCTTGGGCCTAATCTTATCTCATGGTCAGCAAAAAAACAGCCTACGGTGGCTCGCTCCTCAACTGAAGCTGAGTACCGAGCTCTTGCCCAAGCTACTTGTCACGCCCCTTCCCGAATATAATTATCTAATAGAGATAATATCCGAGGTGGCAATGACTAAAATTTTAATTACAATCCTTAATAATGCTTAAGGAAATTAACAACTACTATTAAATTTAGAACACACCAAGATCTACTTATAAGGAAAAGAAAACAGTAATTATTACATATCTTTTTCCCTATCACTATCTGTGCCAAATATTTTACAAGTTCCTTCCAATATATACATAACTGGGAACACACAAAAGAAAACTACCTCTAACTCTATCTGGACAAACTGTACGGATCCTCAGGCCAGTAGTGGACGACTAGCTCCTATCAAAAGACTAGAATCCAGAATTGGATCCCAAGAGTAAATAAGATATCAATTCTACAATAATTTAAAGCTTTAAAAAATTAAAGCGAAGCATAAAGAAAATGTATATTAACATTAACACCAACTGCTAGCAACAGTAAAATGTACTAAGCAATTATATTATTTTCTGTCGAATATACCACCCTTTTTAATTATTTAATTAATTTACACCACCATTGATATGCATGTATATGCATGTAAAAACAAATTTTTGTAACACGGCAAATTTATGCCCAACTGTGTTACTTCAAGCTCGCAGCTTACTATTGGCTTTGTAATCGCCTCGGTACCGTAATATCACAAGCTCGTAGCTTACCTAAAAATTCTTTTCTATGCATGTTTAATGCATTAACACCATTATCACCATAACACCATCATTTTACACCATATCACCAAATCATGCTTTAATGATGCATGTATGTATGTATGTAGATACAACACAGTTCTGATTCTCAATGTAGGGATTTAAATGTAACATGTTATTCCAATTAATCAATAACATGTAATTCTAATTTAACACCGGGGAACAAGTGCAGTAATAACAATTTGAAGTTCAATTAGAACTACCACAACTATTTAAATAATAACAGAACTGTATTTAATTTACTCACCTTATTTTACACGACTTGCTTATTCTTTTGGTGCTGCAGGTGTACTCGTAGTAGTTCCTGAAATAAAATTACAATAACATATATTTAATTAACTTCTATTTATTAAATAGGATTTATTTTAATTATTATTTAAATCCTACTATTTTCCATTTTTTTTAATCTGTCCTAAAATCGGGTTACCGGTAACCCTTGTAACTCGGTTACCAGTAGCGAATTTGTAGAAATGAAATCGATTTCTTGCTACGATTTTTGTGTTCATCCGTGTTCTTCGTCAATTGAGTTTTGTTTCAAATCAAAACTAATATTCAGATTTTTAACACACACACCAACTACTGTTATTATTTTCTCAAACACACGAACAAAGTTGCACACAACACTGTTCACACACCTTGCACCACTCACTCTCTGCCAAACATATCCACACGAGCACAATGATATACAAACCCACATATAATCGAATTCATACGAAATCGAATTCAGCCACACTCGACACACTGTACATACACACACGATGCTACTGTGATGCGCGCGCACACAACTACACCTATATACACATCCGCGGTATACACACGGTACAAACAACCCATACACAACTTCACATATCGCTGTATATTTACATATTCTCAAAATCAAATACACACAGCAATACATATTACACACAGTCACCTATATTCACAAGCACACACGAATACTATTATGCACGTATACATGATGCTACGCACCGAATCAGAACCACATGCCTCTGCGATTTTTTAGATTTTGGTCGAATGGGTTTTGGAAGATCTCTCTCAGTCGTCTCCCCCGATTGGTCTCGGTCCCGCCCGTGTCTTCCTCCTCCGATCGTGTTCTCTTGGTCGCGAATCCTTTCTCTCTCTCGAACCTTTTCTCCTCTCTGCCTTTCTCTATCTCCCGATTTCACTCCAGCAGACTGGGTCTCTGCTTCTCTCCCCGATTTTTGGGTTTCCTTTCTTCCAAATGGGTTTCACCCCTCTGTCTCTCTCTCTCTCTCTCTC
>NMUG010004615.1:0-13707 GCA_002855965.1 Monotropa hypopitys | reverse complement strand
TTCTGCTGAGGTCCTTGTGGCTAGGTCATCATATTTACGACCTCAAGACGGACCTAAGGTCCCATCCGTGGTGCTGAGCTCTTAGCTCAGCACAACCTATCAGCTACTCCCCTGTTTTTATCAGCATAGGTGCAAGGCTAATTTGGTAAAAACACTTTGAGAGTAATGCCGCCAACTTTTGGGCTTTCGCGAGCATTAAATGCACAATGCAAAATGTCTCATTCTTACCACGTGGTTGTTTATAAACCGTTCATAGAGGAATAAGAGAACAGTGAGGATTGTTTGTCGATTTCTATGCCTATGGGATATGCATAGACCTCTTCACAATTTTCAAGGAAACACTCATCAGCACTTTGCCTCCAAGAGATTTTGAACATCCACCTTTGCATCCTAGGTACGTCCCCTCTCTTTCTTGCATATTTGTTGTCCTAGAATCATGTCTGATGTAGAGCACAAGACCACGGTTAGCGAGAATATGGATGAAGAAGTGCCCCTTACGGGTTGCGGTACTAGGGTGTTGGCATTAATGGGTCCTCCCCCTCCTGGAAACGAGACAGTAGAAATTTCTGGGCAGACGTTTGTCGCCCCATACCCTAGGCCAAAGTTCAACATTTCTACTCTTTTCCATTCTTCTACACTGACTCTGATGCCCTGGAGGTGATACGTATATGATTCCAAATTCCTAATTCTGTCCATCTTAGAGTTTCTAACTCTGACGAGAGGGCTTGTGATAGCTTTCCCAATGAAATTTGCATATACCAGGATGCCTTGGGGGATGGACTACGTCTCCCTTTCCCTAAGATCATTCGGCAAATCCTTTCTAGGTTTGGCCTTGCCCCTGGGCAATTGGCCCCTAATGGCTATAGGCTTCTGGTGAGCTGCACTATTTTGTGGCTAGCTACTTCGAATGACAAGAAATCTTTGAGTGTGTCTTTGTTTTGTAACCTTTTGCAATTAATAAAGGCCCACACACCGAGGCGTTGTGGTATTTTAACAAGAGGCCGCAATCCCTTGCCGTAGTGGGAAATTACCCTCTGCAGTCAAGGAATGGAAAGACAAGTTCTTTTATGTCGGCGGTTCTGTATGGGAGTGTCAGAGCTAGGAAGATGAGCTCACTCCCCGCATACAGAGGAAATGAGGAGTACCCTTATCCTTGTGTGAGCATTGAATACTTTTCCCGTGTAATCAGTTGCACGTTTCTTTCTAGCTTGTTTGATTATTAACTTTTACCTTTTCTTTATAATTCAGTCAGACAGAAGACCATCCTTTCTTTGGAGGAAGCAGGAGTTCTCAAGTGTGTTGAGGCATATGACATTCACGGGCCAGATCAGCTCATTTTGTTAAAGAGTCTTTCAATCCACCTCCTTGGTCCAGAAGTTGGAAGTGAGGCCTTAGCCTTAGAAAGAGGTATTTATACACAGTCTTCTTTCAATTATGATGTTGACTAATCCCTTACTCTACTCTTGGTATTTTAGAGGCAGCAGAGAAGGAAATGGCCCCCAAGATGAGTAGAGAGGCATTGGCCTTCTATGGGGGCTCTTTAGTAAGAAGGTCTGGTTCCTCTATCTCTTTCGGCGTTGGTCCTTATTAGTTGAAAGCTGACCGAGGGAAACTGGAGCCAGGTCAGGCTGCAGATAAAAGAAAACAGACCAAGGAAGGAACTTCCCAGGTCATCTCTCCTACAGTCCCTCTCAGTACTGTTTTACCTCCAGCTCCACCCTCAATCCCACTTACTGAAGCGGTCGGGGGGAAGAGAAAGAAAACTGAGCTCCTCCAGCCGTCAGAGTCCGACCTGAAGAAACAGAGGGTGGTGCCCACCATGGAGAGCAAGGACACAAGAAATCAAGTTCGAATTGAAGACAATGGGCCCATGGTACTTTTTTATGACGATCACGCTTTGACGAAGGCTAAGTGTATAGCATCACGATATGATCTAAAGTACCTGGCTAACCAACCTCCTGCTACTGTGTATCATGAGTTTTTAGTGGAGCTGAGCAAGGTAGGATTTTCTCATGCTTTCCCTTCTGATGTTTAGTAACACCTCCCGTGAGACTCTTTCTCTATTTTTCTCCATAGGTTTTTACAAAGGGCTTCTTTATAGCCCAGGAGATGTCCAAGTCTTCGCAGCAGGAGGAGAAGCTGATCAAGAAGAATCAAGACCTCGTTCATCACATTAGGTAGGCAGAAAAGGAAAGGGATGTTGCGGCCTTGAACCTGAAGAAGAAAGAGTCTGAGCTCCATCAACTGGTGGAGAAGAGAATTGTTGTCGAAGAAAAACTGAAGGTAGAGGGAAGCAAATTTAAGGCTGAGGAGGCCCGCTGCGCTCGCTTGTCCGGGGACTTGGATAAGGCAGTGGAGGAGAGGGCATTGATGGAGGACACGAGCAAAAAGGCTTCTACTTCCATGGCTAAAGCTGAGGAGTGCATTGGGAAACTTCAGGAGATCTATAACAAGGAGCTACAGGAGCATATGGATGAAGTGCCCTCAAGTTACTTTGATGGCTTTGAGGAGATGAGAAGGCAATGCATCAACAAGTACCCTAATTTGGACTTCAACACCCAACACTTTGAGATTACCATGGAAGATTCAACAGTTATTGGTGAGGAAGATCACAATCTAGGTGTTGAGGTTACTTATTAGAATCTCAACCCTGCTCCTGCAGATCCTTCAGCTCTTGATGTGATTGACAGGATAGTTCAGGATGCTATCACCTTTGCAGCTACAGAGATAATGGAAGAGGTGGCTGATAGAGTTGTTGAGGAAGAGTAGAGATCATCTTTTATAAGCTTTAATTTCCCCCACCCCTTCTGATCTTATGAACTGTTTGACCGGCTGAGGTCGGTGTTTCTATTATCTTTGTCATGTATTGGATTTTTGTGATGTGAACCATTAACTTCTTGGTTTTTAATGCTATTCGGTTTTGCATTCTGTTTTGCCTTATCGTGATATTCACAGCTCGTTTGAGCCTTAGCACTTATTGCCTTAGCAATTAGGGTCATGCCTTAACATGGTGCTGAGCTTACACCTTAGTGATAGCCTTCAGTCATGCCTTAGCACTTATTGCCTTAGCAATTTGTGTCATGTCTTAGCATGGTGCTAAGCTTACACCTTAGTTATAGCCTTCAGCCATGCCTTATCACTTATTGTCTTAGCAATTTGTGTCATGCCTTAGCATGGTGCTGAGCTTACACCTTAGTGATAGCCTTCAGCCATACCTTTGCACTTATTGCCTTAGCAATTTGTGTCATGCCTTAGCATGGTGCTGATCTTACACTTTAGTGATAGCCTTCAGCCGTGCCTTAGCACTTATTGCCTTAGCAATTTGTGTCATGCCTTAGCATGGTATTGAGATTACACCTTAGTGATAGCCTTTAGTCGTGCCTTAGCACTTATTGCCTTAGTAGTTTGTGTTATGCCTTAGCATGTTGCTGAGCTTATACCTTAGTGATAGCCTTCAGCCGTATCTTAGCACTTATTGCCTTAGCAATTAGGGTCATGCCTTAGCATGGTGCTGAACTTACACCTTGGTGCTGAGCTTACACCTTAGTGTTGAGCTCATTTGTGCCGTAGCACTTATTGCCTTAGAAGTTTGTGTCATGCCTTAGCATGGTGCCGAGCTTACACCTTAGTGATAGCCTTCAATCGTGCCTTAGCACTTATTGCCTTAGCAATTAGGTTCATGCCTTAGCATGGTGCTGAGCTTACACCTTAGTGCTGAGCTCATCTGTGCCGTAGCACTTAATTACACATTCATGGATACATAATGGACGGGAAATGAACAGAATCTTGCATTCATACTTAAGCATGTCGTAAATACAATTTATTAAAGAGAGTTGAAATCACAAAAGTAGTACAATTGTAAATTAAAGTCAAGATCCAGCTCTTATTTGTAATAAAATGTCATGAGAAAGACATTTTTAGATAAAATGTCATAAAAATGATAAGTTTTAGCTTCAGTAAGCTCCAAGGATTTGGCAAATTTTCAAATGTTACCTATAATATTTCTTCAAATGCTCCGCATTCTAAGGATTTTGCAATTCTTTGCCCTTTAAGGTCCCTAACCGATATGCCCCCGCTTTGGAATGTTAGAGAATTTGATAAGATCCTTCTTAGTTGGGCTGAAGTTGTTTCACCTTCCTTCCTGTGGGGTCAACTTTCTTCAAGACCAGGTCACCAGGCTGAAACGATCTGGGCTGCACCTTGGAGTTGTGGTATTTTACCATTCTTTGCTGATAAATCGCGACCCTCGCTTTTGCTCTACTCCTTTTGTCCTCAATTAAATCTAGCTCAGTCTTGAGCTCTTCCCCGTTCTCGGCTTCGTCCAGCGAAGCAGTTCTGTAATTGAGCAGTTCCACTTCAATGGGTACTACAGCTTCTGCTCCAAAAGCTAGGAAGTATGGTGTTTCGCCTATAGCCGACCTCGGTGACGTCCGAAAAGCCCATAGTACATGGTGTAGCTCATTCGGCCAATCTCTCTTCGTGGACTTCAGTCTTATTTTAATCCCTTCCTTTATCTCACAATTTGTGACTTCGACCTATCCATTGGCCCTGGGATAGGCTTTAGAGGTGAAGTGCACGCATATTGCTTTCTCGGCACAGAAATCCTTGAACTCCGAGCTGTCGAATTGTTTCTCAAGGTCGACCACCATCACCCTAGGCAATCCAAACCTGAAAATAATGTTCTGCCTGAGAAAAGAAATGCTTGCATGGGAAGTGATGATGGATAAAGCCTTAGCCTCAACCCATTTGGTAAAATAATCAATTGCTACCACGACATATTGTCTTTGCCCTGCTCCCCTGGGAAGGGGTCCAATGAAATTCATCCTCCATTGAGCGAAAAGCCAAGGTCCCTTTACAGGGCTCATCTGAGTTGGGGGCGCATGGGAGATATTAGCATACCTCTGGCAAGAATCACATTTCTTGACTAACACTGTACAATCACTCTGCATAGTGGCCCAATAATAGCCTAACCTGATAATCTTGTGCGCAAGGGTTTTACCCCCGTGATGTGCGCCACAGATTCCCCCATGAACTTCCTCCATAGCCCTGTTGGCTTCACCTTTCATCAGGCATCTGAGATACGGTAAAGAAAATCCCCTCTTGTATAGAACATCACCCATCAACGTGTACCTCGCTGCCTGGATTTTCAGCTTTCTGGCCTCTTGCCTATCTTCTGGCAGCTCTCCCGATCTAATGTACTTGACAATGGGCCCAACCCATGAATCAGAATAATCAATAGTCATGACCAGTTGCTCATCCTTTCCAACACTTGGGGCTTTCAATGTCTGGATCAATATCCCCTTTGGAGGGAGCTCTTCCGCTGAGGTGACCATTTTGGATAACAGGTCAGCTTCTTGGTTTTCCGCTCTGGGAATATGAGAGATTGAGAATCTATCAAATTTTTGAGCTAGATGTTTAACTACTCGAATGTACTTCTCCATCGTTTCTTCCTTTTCCTCAAACTCCCCCTTTACCTAACCCACAACGAGTTGAGAGTCACTCATCACAGCCAAACATCTCAAGCCAATCACTTGATCAATCTGAAGCCTAATTACCAAAGCCTCATACCCTGCCTGGTTATTCGTAGCATTGAACTCAAATCTTAATGCATACTTTAATTGCTCCCCATCTGGTGTGGTCAGCATCATACCTGCTCTACTCATCCTTCTGGTAACTAAACCATCTAGGTGCAGGAGCCATGTTTCTTCATCCCCTTTAGGCACCTCATCATCCGGTGCTACATACTCAACTAAGAAATCCGCCAAGGCCTGATCCTTCATCGAGCTCCTACGCTTGTAATCTATATCGAACTCCCCCAGTTCTAAACACCACTGGATGAGATGTCCTGACGTATCTGGATTGTGGAGAGCCCTCTTGAAAGGCAAGTCAGTCAAAATACTGATGGGATGTGACTGAAAATAGGGCCTCAATCTCCTGGCCGTAGTGATTACTGTGAATGCCACCTTCTCAATTCTTGAGTACTTAGTTTCTGACCCCCTCAATGCTCTGCTTGTATAGTAGACCAGGTGTTGCATACCTTTATCTATCTGAACTAGGACTGAGCTGACCACATAGGAAGATACCGCAATGTATAAGAAAAGCTCCTCCCTATCCACCGATGAGTTGAGTAATGGGGGGTATTGTAGATAGTGCTTCAACTGGTTGAATGCATGCTCGCTTTCCTCTGTCCACACAAAACTTTTAACACCTTGAAGAAAGGTTGTCACTTATCCGTTGCCTTAGAAACAAACCTACTTAAGGCTGCCACACACCCCATGAGCCACTGCACTTCTTTGACCATCCTGGGGGACATCATCTCTAAAATTGCTCTGATCTTTTCCGAGTTTGCTTCAATTACTCGTTGAGATACCATGAACCCCAGAAATTTGCATGACGCCAACCCAAATGCGCATTTCGCTGGATTTAACTTCATTCTGTACTTCCTCAAGATATCAAAGGCCCGGGCCAAATCTTCCACATGGCTGGCCCGCTGGGGGCTCTTTACCAACATATCGTCAACGTAAACCTCCATGCTCTTGGATATGAGATTTTTAAACATTCTGTTAACTAACCTCTCGTAAGTAGCGCCTGCGTTCTTCAATCCAAAGGGCATAATAGTATAACAATACATCCCCTTGTCAGTAACAAACGTTGTCTTCTCCTGGTCATCCTCATCCATCTTGATCTGGTTGTATCCCGAAAAAGCATCTATGAAGCTCAGAAGCTCGTGTCCAGATGTGGCATCCACCAACTGATCTATATGGGGAAGTAGAAAGCTATCCTTTGGGCACGACTTGTTGAGATCTTTAAAATCAACACACAGTCTCCATTGTACAGAGGACTTTTTAACCATTACAACATTAGCAATCCAGGTACGATACTGTACTTCTCGTATGGATCTGGCCTTGAACAATTTGTCAACCTCCTCAACCACTGCTCTACTCCTGTCAGGTGCGAAGGTCCTCTTCTTCTGTTTGATTGGTTTATGATCTGGGTTTACATTCAAGCGGTGCACCATAATACGTGGATCTATTCCAGGCATATCCTCATGTATCCACGCGAAGACATCCTTACTCATTACCAAGAAGTTGATTAAAGAATTCCTATCGCTACTTTTTAGACCTGCTCCAACTTGGATCTTCTTTTCTGGCTCATCAGGCCAGACCTACAATGAAATGAGCTGCTCTACAGGCTCTCCTCTCAGCATTTTTTTCTCATCTCTGACATCCAGCTCTTCCACCACCAACATCTCATTATAGTGTCTGACAGAATAATTGTAACACTCCCGAGCTGTTTTCTGGTCCCCCTTCATTTCTCCAACTCCCTCAGGTGTATGGAACTTCACCTTAAGATGGTGTGTAGAAATCACTTCCTTGATATTGTTCAAAAGTACTCTTCCGATGATAGAGTTATCTGCGGATGGTGAATCCACCACCAAGAAATCCACCATGGTTGTTACCTGACTTCCTTCCTCTCCCATGGTCACTGGAAGGGCTATCTGCCCTTTTGGGTAAACTGCTTCCCCAGTGAACCCTACCATGGGAGAGGCCATAGGCCTCAGCCTTTCTCTTCCCAACTTTAATTAGTCGAATGCATGGAGGAACAGGATGTCTGCTGAGCTCCCAGTTCTATGAGTATTCTTCTTGTTTTGAAGTTAGCAATGACCATGTGTACCACGAGTGGGTCATCGTGTGGGTACACTGTCCCTCTCTCGTCGTCCTCAGAAAATATAATTGGTACCTCTGTCTTTTTGGAACACTTGCTCTGCCTTCCCACCATGCATACCTCCATTAGGTCATCTGACCTTAATCTTCTCAGATGGGCCTTCCGAGCTGAGCTGGATAAGCCACCTCCTACTGAACTCTATGAATAACTCTGATTTCGTTAATAGGATCATTATTTTCTGGAGCACTAGCTCTCTCTTCCCTGCGATGTCCTCCTCTCTGAGGTCTCTGATCCCTCTTATCCACGAATATCTGCAAACAGTATCTCTGATGAGGTCTTCGACATGACCTTTGAGGTCAATGCAATCATTGGTATAATGACCATGATCGCAATGAAAATAGCAATACTTATCCCTAGGATGCTTGTCAGGATTACTCTTAAGCTTTCCTGGCCACTTAAGATCAGAATCGTCCCTCAAATCACCCAAAATGTGCTCCAAAGAAGCCACCAATGGGGTATAGTGCTTATGCTTCTCAGGCGGTCCTCCAACTCTCCGAGGTGAGCCCCTAGGCTCTAGCCTTCTTCCACGACTATCCTGTGCCATACCCCATGGGGGGTCTTTCCTTTCGCGATCAACCTGCACCTGGGCAGATGTTGTGGGAGCCTGTCCATGAGATCCCTCATCTCGTCCCCTCCGTGCACTAAGGGCATCTTCTACATTCATGTACTTCTGAGCCCTGAGCATGAGCTCAGCCATATCCTGTGGAGGGTCTTATGTCAAGCTAAACAATAGCGCTCCTAACCATAGGCCCGAGATGTATGCTTCCATGGCCATTTTGTCATCTGAACTTTCAATCTGCATTACCTCCTAAGTGAAGCGAGATGTGTACTCCCTCACAGATTCTCATTTCCTCTGTTTGACAGTCAGCAAGTAGGTGTCTGACTTTCTGTACCTCTGACCTGCTATAAAATGGCTAACGAATTTTTGACTCAACTCCTTGAAACTACTAATGCACCTAGGCTTTAACTTGTTGAACCACATCCTTGCACTTCCCTTTAGCGTGACTAAGAAGGCCCTACACATGACTTCATCTAGAACAGCTTGCAGAGTCATAAAGTTGTTATAGGTTTCCAAGTGATCTAGTGGATACGTAGTACCACTGAACGACTCGATTACTGGCATCTTGAACTTGGACGGTAATGGCAGATCTAAAACCCGTTGTGAAAATGGCGAGTTAGTGGTCTTCACCAATTCCTCCACTGTGACTAGTGTTATGGCCAGCACATGCCTTTGAATCCTGTCAATCTGTGCTTGCATGTCTGCCAAAAGGTCTTCTTCTGGCCTTTCCAAGAGTGGTTTGGCCCCTCTGACTGTTCCACTCGCCTGTGGATCTTGGTGCTGGGACTGATCATCTTCTCTCCGTCCTTTATTCTCATCCACCCTCTCGTTGTTTCCTTCCAACTCTCGTGGGAGTTGATTGGCACTCAAATGTGCAAATCTTAGCCATCATTTCCTCTAACTTTTGCATAGATTCAATGTTAAGTTTGTAAATTGGTTGAGTTGAATGTTAAATGATAAATTGGATTTTTATGATGAAAAGAAAGCTTAACATCTGTTGGTGTAGACATTTGCATGCTAGTCTAAATGGAAGGATATTCAAGAAGGAGGCAAGTAATCTTGAAGGGAAAGGAACAGGAATTTCCGGAAAACCACATCAAGCTACCGGGAATTGGTGAAGCAATAAAAAGGAACAATTACTTGAAGTCCCGGAAGAACAGCTCAGAATCTGCAGGAGAACAAGAGGACAAGTGAGGGACCATGCCAACTTCCGGAAGACGAAGAGCCAATTACCAGAAAAAGAACCTCAAGCCAAAAGAGGGATGAAAGCAGAGCATGGCATTCCCGGGAAAGCAGTACATGGATTTCCAAGAGAAGGCAAATGAGGAGACAATCCAGGAGCAACAGAGGAGAACATTCCCGGGAATGCGTATTTCAATTCCCGGGAGAGTAATTCAAGAAGAAAAGGTTGAGAAGCAATTTCCGGAAATAGAGGGGTAAAGTTCTGGAAGAACAGAGAAGAGTGGAAGACCAAGCAATGAACTCCTGGTAACTCATAATGTACATTTCCGGGAATTGGTGGTCTGGATATTACGCGAGGGAGGAAAATATAAAAGGTAAAAGTTGAGGGATTTGTTTGCAATTTGAAGGAGAGGAATTAGGGCAGGTATAAAAAGGAAAAGATTCAGTTTCAAAAGGGATAGCGTATAACAAATTCAGTTTAGATAGATAGAAAGTAGTTTAGGGAATTTTATCTTCTCTCTCTCTAAGTTTTTCCGGTTGGAATGTTTCTCTTTGATTTCATTTCCATTTCCTTGCATTAGATAATAGAATTCCTTCTATAGTTGAACTTTAATTTCAGTTGTTAATTTTCCTTTGAATTCAAGTACTGTTTCATTCAATTTCGTTTAAGAATGGGTCTGATGAATTTAATTGTTCTTCAGTAGAATTAAAATCCACGAGTAGCTAAATCTCACAGGATCTAATTCAATGATCTGAGGTAATATAATTGCAATCTCTCTCTCTCTCTCTCAATTCTGGGAATCTGTGTATCATGAATGTGGGAATTGATTTTGTGTATTTTAGAAATCCATTGATGAATGAATTTTAGGTTTGATACGTTGTAGACAGTCTACAGATTGGCACATCGTATGCTTACTCGAATTTAATTCCTCTATGGAAAATAGTGTTCATCACAGATCAATTCCTCATTCTATCTTCTGATTTTAATTGGAATTTACTTTTATCTTCCGTAATCATTCTAATGTTAGGTGAGTAATTATGAGACATTGCTTGAGAGAGAGAGTATGTAGTTACATTACCAATGATATGAGAATTAGATCCTATTTTTCTTAATTGTCTTTTAATTGCAATTTGTTTTTGTTTGATTGAATTAAATCTCAATCCAGAAGTCTGGATATCCAATTCATCCTAATTTCCTTTCTCTTACAATTCACTCATAAGCACTGTTTTGAAAGCTTAATTGAAATCTCTCAAGTCCCTGAGGAGATGACCTGGTTACTTACCAAAACTATAATGCTTGACTGTTAATCCTTTTTAATCAATTTCACTTATGCTTGGGTGTGTTGATTGAATCTCTGTTTTGAGCCTCATTTGAACTCATTGGTTTTATAATCAATTTTGTTTTTTTAATTTTTAGAAGTTTTTAGAATCTTTGGAGCCAAGTATTTTTGGCGCCGTTGCCGGGGACTTGGCGTTTGATTTTAGTTTTACTTTTAAATTAGTGCATCCATTAGTTTTTTATTCAAAAATTTAAAAACATCTCAAAAATTAAAAAACGGGAAAAAAATAGAGCACAATCTGAGGAAAAACAGAGTGTTGAAGAAGATAAACACATTTGTATTTCCGGTAATAGCAATTTCTTTACCGGGAATACAAGTTGTTGTGCAAAAAAGTTTTTCACTCAGGAAGGATAGAGCATTGCAGTACCGGGAGAATACATACTCAACTCCCGGGAATTAAATTGGAAGAATAGATGAAGGAAGAATTGGACTCTGCATTTCCGGAAGAACGAGTACTCTATACCGGAAGAGCAGACCCGAGAACAAAGAAGGAGGCTGCAGAGCTTTGAATTACCGGGAATCCACAAGCTACATTTCCGGGAATTGAAGACAAAAACAAAGCTGGAAAAAATTTTAAGCGTGCATTCCCGGTAGAGCCAATGCTAACTACCGGGAGTTCACACAGTTGCTGAAAAAAAATTGTTGCACTATTGAATGCTGAGCTAAGTTGTTGCGCATCAAGGTATTTTTCATTCTCCACTTGTAATTCATTTCTGGTTTCTTTTGCTGCAGCAGGAGTAGGTGGTAAAGTAACTTGTTGGCTCCTGGAGTGGGTAGAGAGGGAATTTTTGTTTTGAAATGTGGAATCGCAGGTTGAACAATAGACTTATTCGAAGAAATTATGATCCTCTCATGGCAAATCAGAATTTCCAAGAACAAGTCGAACACCAAAATGAAGAGTTCCAAAATAATGTACCACCTCAACCACCACAGAACATGCACATTCCACCATACCATCCAACAAACCCTCCAAACATACCAAATAACAATGGTGGGAATGGAAGGCAAATGCAAAATAATCCACCAGTGAATAACCAATATGAGGAGGAGGAGGAGGTGAGGAGCAATCATGATCAGTATCAGTTGCGGACTATACGTGATTATCTTAATCCTTCTAGGACAACCGCACCTTCATGCATCCTTCTACCTGTCCTAGATCGTGAGTATGTCATGCGTCCTGGTGTACTCCAACATCTACCACATTTTCATGGCATGGAGAATGAAAATCCTTATCTCTATGTTAAGGAATTTGAGGAGATCGTCAAAATGATGTTGGAGCATAACAAGAGAGAGGATTTTACCTTTATAAAGTTGTTTCCCTTCTCATTTAAGGACAAATCTAAGACCTGGCTCAATTCATTGAGACCAAGGTCAATCACAAGTTGGGGGGACCTGTTAAAAGAATTTTTAAAAAAAAAATTTCCCAGCACATAGAACCAAAGCATTGAAGAAACAAATCCAAAATTTTTGTGAGAGACCAAACGAATCATTCTATCAGTGCTGGGAAAGGTTTAAGGATTTATTGAGTTCTATCCCTCACCATGGCTATGAGTCGTGGCAACTAGTGAGCTTCTTCTATGAGGAAACTTCTCCCAAAACTAGGCAGTTTGTTGAGATGATGTGCAACAGAGAATTTTTAAGTAAAGACCCCGATGAAGCTTTTGAATATTTTGAATACCTTTTAGAAAATGCACAATCATGGGATGTCTCAGATCGCAATGACAGGACCAAGGGTAATAGTCCAAGTCAACCGAGTGCAAGTGGTAAATATTAGGTCTTAGAGGACCTTCATGCAAAAATCTCCAATCTGTCTAGGAAGATTGAGCAAATGGAGCTAGGAAGGTGCATGAAGTGGTTGAAAAACCAAGAGAGGAAGAGTTGTGCACAATTTGTGATTTACGAAATCACAGCACACCAGACTGCCCGACCATTCCTGCTTTCAAAGAAATTTTGAATGATCCTTCAGCAGTGAATGCTGTCATACAGCAGTCCGGCCAATTTAGGAAATCGTTTAATTCCTCATATTCCGAGACTTGTAATCCGGGATGGAGGAATCATCCGAATTTCAGTTAGAAGAGTGATAATTCTGCCCAAGCACAACAACCTCCTCCACCACCACCTCAGTTTCTACCTCAAAATACATTTCCAAATCAACATCAACCACCTCCACCAAACCAATTATAAAATCAAGGGTACCCATAACCCAATTTTCAAGGACAAATTCCTAATCAACCTCTGGGTTTTGGGTACCAAAATCAACAAGGAAATGCACCCCCGATATCTTACAATCAATCAATTCAAAAAAATTTGGAAGAATAGTTGATCTCATTCATGCAAAGTACCAAACAAGACATCGAGGAAATGAAGAATCAAATCACCAAGTTAAATAGTGTTGTGGGGGTTTTGCAGTAAGAAAAAGGAAAATTTCCCCCACAACCATAACACCATTAAAAACACAGAATTCCATTGAAGGAAATCCCTCCGGAAGTGAAAACATTGAAGATGTGAAATCCATAACAACACTCCAGAGTGGAAAAGTTGTGAATAACCAACTGGGAACTCCAAAAGAAAACCAAAATTCACAAGGGAAGAAAAAGGAAAAGAAGTAATAGAAGAGAACAAATCTGAAGTTGAAGAGAGAGTCGAGAAAAGAGAGGAGACTTGTCCAATGCCTACACCATACCCACAGAGGCTTAAGCCTATGCCTAAGTTGAATCACCAAGCTGAGATTTTTGAGCTATTTAAGCAAGTTAAAGTGAACATCCCCTTGTTGGATGCAATTCGGCAAGCCCCTGTCACGCCCCGGATTTTCAAACCATTTTTTTTTAAAACAATTTAAATAAAAACAGGGGGAACAATACTTGTAGTATCTACACATCCCATTCTGTTCTCATTACATTT
>NMUG010004614.1:0-13706 GCA_002855965.1 Monotropa hypopitys | reverse complement strand
CTTCATGGTTATATCCCATATAGTTGGCATATTGCACTTACTTGTTTGAAAATGGACTCATATACATCTTTCACTTACTTGATACATGTTCACATAAGAATCATATACCATGATGCACTCCACTTGAGTGAATATCTTCTTTATTGGCATTATGACTCATTCTAGTGGATTCATACTCTTGTGCTTCATTGTTTTGCATTCTTGACTTGTCAATAGTCTTGAAATGCATAATCTTTCAAGTATTGAATTACATCATGCTTCAAGAGATAAGTTGAGTCTATAACTTACTCTTTTGAATGCTTATGCTCATTGTAGTAGGTAACCCCTACACTTGGTTCTATTATACTTAATGGACTATCTTTCTAGATCGATTTCATGCTACTAGTCTTGATATGCTTTCTACTTAAAATGCATGAAATTGAAGGTGGGAGCCGCCTTGAGAAGAAGATCAACATCAAATAAAGGAGGGAGCCTCCATTGAAGTAGCTCAAAGTTGAAGGTGGGAGCCGCCTTGGGAAGAAGCTCATCAAGAAGGTTTGAGAAGCCTTGGGAAATTGCTCAACACTTGTAAGGGTTTGACAACTACCGAAAGTTGTAAAGGTATTAGTAGAACTCTTACTTATTGGTAAGAGAAGTGGATGTAAAGTTAGGGACTTGGACAATCCCTAACCGAACTACTATAAAATCACCGTGTCATTTGCCTTTACTTCTTTACTTTACTTGCCCTTACTTATTGAGCAATTGATTCACTTTCACTCTACTATTCATCGTGCTTGGAATTCAAAGATCCAAGTATCTTTATCTATCTAGTTATTTAAAACCACTTGAAAACCAGAAACCTTGGCCTCTTGGGATTAGAACCCCAAGAACCTGAGGTGTAACGTAAGGGATTCATTTGATGCTTTAATTAGATTGGTATTTGAACTTGTGATATTCATCACTTTGAATAGTTAAGTCTTCCGCACTAATTTGCCTAAATTAGTCTTAACTTGGAAAGAAATTTTTATTTGGGCATTTTAGTTAATAAACCAATTCCCCCCCTCTTGGTTGTCCATCGTATCGAGTACATAGGGACCAACACCGACTATATGTAGCCAATCCAGAATGCTCACACCATAGAAATCCCATTATTTTTAAGTTATGTAATTCTATCATTATTATGTAGGGCAAAACCTTCCTACTTATTCACAAGACATACAAATTATTCATAGGGTTTGTGTTTCAAAAATATGTTCAAGTGTCCCACACCATGTATTTCAAACCAATTTTCCGACATAAGGCCTCAAAACACATTTTCCCCAATTTATACGGTAGGAACAAAAATCTAGAGTTTTCATAAAATTTGGGACTTTTCAAATCAAAAGATAGGGACAGATACCAAGGGGAGGCCATATCCAAGAAAACATCAAATATATTTCAAAGAATGTGAGATTAATCTAACCCATATGATTTTAACTACACCGCTCTATAATTTTGCTCAAAATAAAGAGAGAGAAGAGGAAGAACAAGCATATAAACACATACGGTTTAGAGATTTCTACCTTAGAATGAAGAATTCAGGACACCCTAGATGAGGGTTCTTCATAATCACCATTGATATGCACGTAGATGGGTAGATCTTGATGCGTGGTACAACATTTGTGAAGATGGTTTATTACAAAACCCCTTAGATTGAGAAGAAAATGAGTTTCACACACATTACAAATCAACACATCGTACACACTACACACATCTTCTCTTTACACCATTTGAGCAAACAGACAATAAATTGTCAACTACCATCTTTATTGATCATTGACACACCCACACACGCCTCTTTATTTATATGATTTCCAACTTTAATAATACTTGCACCATTATTTAAAGGGTATACATTTGAAAAGAAACACCTATATTCACATATAATATAACACAAACTTCATATCTACCAAACTCACCAAGTATTGCATAAACGACACTGATACTATCTCCTCGGAACGTTGAAAGTCTCAACCCTCCCACCTGTATCAACTTAAACATTTAGTAATGATACAATAAACTATGCATACCAAATAAATCGTTTAACCATAACTTTGCTATTAAACATGCTCGGAACTATGATGTCATAATCATACACACATACACCTCCATCGAATACATAATGAATTGAACATACCCACACTCACACACCCTTTTAGATTGATTTACATGCTACTTCATTTGAATAGTTAAGAAAACTATGATATGCAAACGATATGCATATATACCCACTAATCGTCCAATATTACAATGAAGGAAATGAATAAACAACTCTCCTAGGATTATATGAGAAAATCCTAGAATGGAAACCAAAGAGAAACCAATTAAATAAAGCATACTACCTTACATGATGATCATGACATCCAACGCTCTCTGAGAGCGACTTTGGATCATTCCCGAGCCCTTTGCATCACCAATATCCTTCTCATTTCTCTCTCTACCTCCCTCTAGCCTCTATTAAGTTTCAGAAACCCTAGGACTAAGTTAGATATGGTTATTAGGAGTAAAAACACATTTAGGAACCATCCAAACTGCCTTAACCATAATCTAAAATGTCTTAACTCAAGCCCAAACTCGACCCAATTCGACACATCCTACTGAGCACTTACCCGATGTGCGTACACCTAGGACACATTCCCCTAGTACGTAGTCATGCCACACGCATGCCACTTTCTGTTCGAGAGGCACTTTGTGTGCATGGCACTCACAAACACGTTCAAAGCATGCCATGTGCTCTTTATCCTCTCACTTAGTTAATTTTGAGCCTCTAGACCATTTCCTTAACAGCAAAATCAATTCCAAACATTTTCACATTATTTAATATACCCGAAGGCACTCCAATGTCATTCTAAAACTTCTCCGAGTCTTGAATAAACTCTAAGATAAACCTCAATCTCCAAAGGGCTAGAACACCACTAATGTAACTATTCGGCCCCGCCCTGCACACTATTATCTGCTTTGGCCTCCAAATCCTAGTGGACATCCCAGTGGACTTCCCAGGGGATTACCCATCCTTAGACTAATCCGGGATGAGCATGACTAACTGGGAAGTTCCAATGAATTTTAATGCCCACACAGTTTTAAAAGGCCTTGTGCAAGTAAGGTTTATGATCTATTATTTATAGCACATAACTTACATCCACCAAGCAATGTGGGACCTACAACCGCCCACCACAATCTACCTTACCTAGGACCATTATGTCCTTCCCATGGGCTCAAGATTCATCCTAGTTGACACAATCAAATAATCTATTTCCATAACTTCCTAACACATTTAATATCTAACAGTACTTCCAAAGTTACACACACTTGTTTCCCACTTGTTCTCTTTCTCACTAACTCACATTGTCTCCCATACACGTCTAAGAAATGTCTAATATTTATAATATATGTAACGATCTTTCCCACCCTGCACAATATTGTCCGCTTTGGCCTCCAAATCCCAGTGGACTTACCAGGGGGTTACCCATCCTCAGAATAATCTAGGATAAGCACGTTTAACTGAAAAGTTCCAATAGACTTTGATGGTTGCACAACTTTGAAAGGCCTTTCACAAGGTAGGTTCATGATCTATTATTTATAGCACACAACTTACATCCACCAAGTGATATGGGACCCACGACAATTGATTGCTATCGTGCGCGAGTCAAAAATAATATTTATTTCAATGAATTAACACTACAATATAGTAGCGGTAAGTCAAGGATCGATCTAAGGAAAGTGAAGGTTTCCAATTTAGTGAAGTTCTATTTCTTAACTTAAGCTCTGAAAGGGGTTTTTGAGATTTGTTTGTTGAGAATTTAAATTGGGCGTGCGGGCGGCGCATGGGTGGCTCCGGGCTGATTTGGTGAGTTCGCGGCTGTAAGTGGCGGCAGTTGCAGGTGGGAGGCGCGCGAAGAGCAGGTGGTTCAGGCGAGGAGGTTAGCGTAGCGGCGCGGCTGATGCAATGGGGTAAGCAAACGTTATTATCGCTTTCGCAGTGCTTGATTATGTTCACGTTTATTGATGCATATAACTGCTTGTAGTGGTGAATCCGGCTACGAGCGGCAGCGGTGTGCGACACGCGAAGCTGTTATGACAGTGGTGTGGTGTGTGCGCGATGGTGGTTTGCGTAGCTATATGTTGGCGACAGATGGTGTTCCACATCAACTGTCCTCGAATCGACTATATGAGGTATACAATATATATATATATATATTCGATTCATATACGCGAGCCTGTATATATATGCGAGTCTGTATGTTTGTGAGCACCTGATTAGTTATACCTGGATGTACGTGCAGGGTCGATTATGGCGACGTTCATCCGGTTGGTGCTGTGGCTCGCGGCTGTTTTGGCGTCTCGCAGTGGACTTAGTGCTTCGGTGACTCCGGTGGGTAAAATCTCTATCTCCTATTAAGTATGTGTGTGTGTGTGTACTTAGGATTTCGATATTCTGTTGGAATTGAGTGGTGTTCTTTGTTCCCGCTAGTTATTAGCTATTGTGTTGGGATTGAACGGTGTTCTTAGTGCCCGCTAGTTGTTTGATATGTTGTCGCTAGAGGTTTAAACGTACGAATATTCCGTAAATTGCCAGCGTCAGTCTTGGGTCGTATATTGTAAGGGTTGACACCATTGGACCATTATAGAACTCATGTGGCTATGTTGTAGGTTGCGTTGAGTTCACATAATTATTGTAAAGTCTTTGAGGTATAGATGAACACCTATGAGTCGGTAAAATACCTTCGATAAATATGGTAATAAAGTTAGATTATCGGGTTTCGCGAATGTGGTGTAATACTTTATCTTGGTTGGTTGACGATCGTCTTGATCTCGTCGCAGTAGATGAGAGTTTGGATAGTTGGACGTCTTGGATCTGTGTACAACACATGGTATTGTCGGACTTGGTTGTCTCCCTTGGATTCACCAAGGTGGAGTTAGTTAGATTGAAGAAATTTACGTAAGTGGTTGAATGTAATAAATGAACATTAAATATGAGGATGTGTCCCACGAGGGCTACTCACACCAAATCTTGAATCTACCACATAAAGCAAGACGTGTTTTAGTAAGTGGATACAATGACGTGGTCTAAATAAAGATGACACAGTTTGATGGCCTTGGTTAGGCATGGTAAAAAAATGATGAAAAGAAAATGATAGAACAAATCAAGAATGAACTTATGACGGGATTCTTGGATTTGTTCCTAACGCGACGGAAACACATATCAACGTAAAACCAAAGGGTGCGGGCCCTCCCAAAAATTTGGGGAATGCAAGGATATTTATATGGGAATGGACTTATGATGGGATTCCCGGGATGGTCTCTCCATCTACGACATTGTGCACAATGGGGGTTACTTGGGCCCTCCCAACGTTACTTGGGGAACGCTAAGACAGGAGTGGGTTAGTTAGTCGGCCAACTACTACCCTATCTATCGAGGTTACTTGACACCTAACTTGAAATGGACTTATGATGGGGTTCCAATGGACACGATATGAAATTATGAACGATCGGTAACTTGTAACGAAAATTAAAGGATAAATCAAGAATGGACTTATGATGGGATTTTTGGATTTATGCCTAACGTGAAGATATGGAACAATTGATAATACATGACAGGGATGGATAAATGAATCAAGAATGGACCTAGGAGGGGATTCTTGGATTCATTCCTGTTGTGAAGTAAATGAACAAAAAGAAAGTAAAGAAAGAAATATCTCAAATATCCAACAGTATATGAATCCAACACTTAATGATAACGATGGTTGACATGGTTCGCAATGTGAGTTCGGGTTAGATGTCTTGACACGGTGTTAGTTTGAGATCCTTAATAGATCCTTAGAGTTGTTGGACTTTAGTAGTAAGGTCGGTTAATTCGTGATATGAGGCCGTTTCAGTTGGACTTGGGAGGTTGTACCCTTTGTGTTCACTTGAGGTTACGATTTTAGTTAGAGTCACTTGTTGACGATATACTTCTGTCCCTGTTGTCTTGTGTTAGGCTTACACTACGTGCACTTAGCTTCTTTAATGTTTCTGTGCATTTACATGTGGACACGTAGGCACGCACCGCACGTGCATGCTTGGTAGTCGTTAGAGGTTTTTCTCACTGAGCTGTTGTTTGCTCAGACCCTCTTTCTTTTCCTTTTTCTAGTCTGTGTTGCAGGGCTAAATGAACTTGGAGTTGGAGTCAGGTGCTGAATTTTCTCAGCCTTAGCTGTTCCGGTCTTGAGGGATAGTCTTTCTGTTTCAGTTGTACTTTACTTTCGGTTGTAGTTTCTTTACTCTGTACTTGTAGTTCTTCCTGTTCACAGTAGTTGTTGTAGTAGACTTGTACTTGCACTTCTCTTCCGCTCTCTACTTTGTTCTACTTCTACTTTGTACTGTACTGTGATGTAATGAAAAACTCGACTGAATGTATCTGGATAGCAAGTAGTTGTATCCCCTGTTTATTATTAAAACTGTATTTCAAAAAAAAAATGGTTTGAAAATCCGGGGCATGACAACTTGGTATCAGAGCTTTCAGTTCGAATTCCTTGGAACCGTGGGGAGACACCTAGTCTCCATGGATTTTATTGGTCATTACATTGTTCTTTCATCGTTCTTGTGTGGTTGTGACACATTCTTGCTTCTTGGTTCCGCTTCTTGTTGATACTTTGTTTGTTCTATCTCCTTCCATGGATGTCGAGTTTTCCATCCCTGGAAAGTCGAGTGTTGATCTTTGTGGCAAGTTCAGTTGCCTTGTAGTTGTGGAATGTCTTAGTGTCCCTACTCTTTGCATCCTTGATGCATCTTTGAGGTTCCGTGCGGTTGTAGGCTCCTCTATGTCGCTAGAGTTGAGTTTGTGATCAGTAACAAGATGTGACTCAGTGTAGTGTTCAAAGTTTTTGTTGGGATTACCTTTTGTTCTGTCGTTCGTAAGGAAGAGCTTTGGTCTCGTTGACTCGTGGTGTTAGGATTTTGGCGACTTTGGCTTCGATTTGGTGGTTGGTAGTGCCTTGTAGAGCTCTTTGAGTTGCGGTAGCTTGGCTTCCTTTCCCTTTGTGATGAAAATTTTCGAGTGATTGTTGTGGATTTGGCCTTATGGTCTGTAGGTGTTCATGTTTCATTCGTTGCCTTAGTGAAATTCTTGAGGCATTGTCGAGATTTTCTAGTGTTCTTCTTTAAGGGGTATGACCCGTAGGTCATATCTCTTCGCGAAATTGAATTAGTTGCGCTCATTTCGGATTTTGTGGGCTAAGCGATGCCATTGTTCGTTAGTTCGTTGAGTTAAGTTCGGTTGCGATGCACCATTCCCATTAGAACTCTTGCCTTGCGTTAGTTTGGAGCCAGTTGGTCGTGCGAAATTCGACATGGACACCCATTCGTGGTTGCTTGTGGCTCACTGTTTAGATGGAAGTTTGGATGTTCGTGGAAGTTGTTCGTCTTATTCGTATCCGCTCGGATCTTTCGATTGACGATTCCGGTTAGTTGCGAGTTATGCTTTGAGTACTTTGAGAGGATTCATTTGTTTGGTCCTTCTTCAGCTCGATGGCGTAGGTGAGACTCTTGAAGCCAACCCTTGGCTTGTAAGGAGTTGACATATCTTTGAAACCTTTAACGATTGTCAACATTCCTATTGCAATGCGTCTTACTTCTTATCGATTCATTGAATCACAGTTGCGTTTTCCTTGAGTTGTGATTGAATTGAAAGTCACCGGTGTAACTCGTTCGAGTTTTGGCCTTTCAGCTGTTTGGTGACATTTGGCACATTCGTTCTATCTCAAATCTCGATGACGACGATACTTGGGTAAAAACTCATGTGTGTTTGTAGGTCCGTATTCCTTTCTTGTGACTCAGGCAGTAACTCCGGTGTCCACACCATATCGAGAGTTGTCCCATTTACTCTTTTGTGTGGCCCGTGACTTTCTCTATCTTGGTGCCTCTTGGTGGTGGTCCTTATAAACCCCCTTGGTCGACATTCTTTGGCATTGATCACTAGTGTTGTTCATCCTTGGACTCAACTTAGAGTTGTCATTCCGCTGTGACTCTTTCATCTGTCACCTCATCTATTCTGTGATTCTCCTTTGCGTGTTTGGTCGATTATGAGTTAGTAGGTCTTGAAATTTTAGGAAGATTTTGTTCGATTGGCTGTGAGCCATGTGTTGTCGTTTCTTCTGTTGGCGATCTTTAGTATCAAATCAGAGTTCATTTGGTGTTTGGTGTTTTGTCGTACCTTATTGACGACTCGTTGCGGAGCTTGGTAACTCCTTGATCAAAATCATTTGAACTGTACTCCATTCCAGGTATATTGTAAGACTTGTTGATTCCGGGGTGATGTTTTCTGGACTCGCGTCTTGTTTGAGACATGGGGTTCCTTGTGTTATCTTGTTTGAGTTACGTCAAAAATTGCGAATCACCCGTGTAGCGTGTCGTATTATTCTGGACTTTTAGTAGGGTGACGTTTGTCGACCTTGTTCCGCTCCTGATTTCGGTAGAGCTTTCTCATATTCAAAGAATGTGGTGTTCTCGTATTCGTCTTTCTACTAATGTTGCATCTTTGGCTCGAATATTGATAGTCCCAAATTTTAGTTGCGAGACTTTAGTAGAATTAGAAACGACTGTTTGTGTTCGTTATGCTTCGCGTTGCCCATATTTCATTCTTGTTCAAAGGACTATGCTTTCGTGCGATTGTCTCTCTTCGGCGTTGTATCTTTGATCGGATTGCGAGTGTTTCTATCTCAGTTGCAAAAATTTTAGTTGAATAGGAGATTTTCCGTTCTCGTTCGCTACGTTTGTACATTGGACGTTACTTGATCATTGAAGAGAAGTTACTGGACAAAACAGACGCATGTACGTTTGACCGTGGGAAAGTTGGGTGCGAATGCATATTGTGGTCTAGACTTGGCGTGAGTTTGTGCCATGCCATGTTGTTTGGGCTTGGCACATGCACATTTTGGCGTGCGTGGGTGTGTGAGTTCTCTTTGATTATGTGATACACATTTGACGTGGTGAATTGGTTTGAGAAGAGCTAGTGGCCGGGGCATCTCAAAGCGAACCACCAAGGTCATTCGATTACCACACTAGGATGCGTGTGTTTGGTGTGGTGTATTCTTTGGCTTGAGATTTTTGAGCATCTTCATGTGTTGCATCTATATCGGTTGGTTCATGGGTGTTGGTGCGATAACGTATCTTCGCTAGTTATAAATTCGCTAAGCGTTCGTGCAAACGGTTTTAAGTCGTGTCGGCGTATCCACGTGTTCTTGGTGTGTCCTTCGTGTACCAGCGTGCCGTAGTGCAATTAATGGATTTTTAGGACGACGACGTGAGAATTCCCGACATGCAAGTTTGTGGAAATGAAAATAAAGTGCAGCGTATGTGCAATTGTTTCAAAAAAAATAGAGGACAGAAAATTTTGTTATAAGAGCCGTAGCGAGAAGGCGGTAGGTCCATGACTTTCGAGAACGTTATTTCGTGTGGAATCCCCCATCTTCTATTTGTTTTGTGGAATTGATTTGTGTCGGCATATCCATATCGTATCCGGGAGTACTCTCTTCTACCGTGGCATGTTTGTGGGTTCGTGGATCAAGAAATGTATTCTTGCGTTGTTACTATTGTGAGTAGATCGTTAGATGTTAAGGCGAGGCCTTACCTTTGTGAAGACGTGTGTCCGTTAGATATCGAACAACCGTATCGAATCCAACATCATATTTGAAACTTATTACCGTGTCTTGCAAGGTTCAACTATTGAGGAGATCGTCATGACGATGCGTTTTGGTTCCGGTTCACCCATTGAGAATTGAGATTCCTTGTTTCGTTGGATGGATGATTTGGTTCTCATCCTACTTTCTTCTTACTCAATTTCGAGGACGAAATTTAGTTAAGGAGTATGAGATGTAACGATCCGATTTTTCCGTGGCCCTTTGAATTAAAATTGTAAAATTTTAACGAGAAATTTCGATCAAAAATCATTTTCCTTTTTTATTGGAACTATTAGGAGTAATAATAATAATAATAATATTATTATTAATTATAATAAATCAAAACAAAAAAAAAAGAAAAGAGAAGCAAAAAAATACAAAACCCTAGACTAATCCCTCCTGACCCGATACTCCCCCTTCCCCATTCCCGTTTTCCCCCTGTACGCAGCCCCCTTCCCCTTCTTTCCCCCGACTTCTTTTCTCCCCCATTTCTTCCCTCCATTAACGCCGCAGCGAGAGAGAGGGAACAACGGGAGGAGCTGTGGCTCGGTGGTTCTGTGGTGGGAGCAGGACATGCGGCAGCGGCTACGTTGCTTGGGTGGTGGCTGGCGATCCACAGCAGGGTTCGCAGAGAGAGGTTGTGGCGGCGCCAGTGTGGCATTGGACAGAAGGAGCGGCAGGTGGCTGTAGGTGACAGCGGCTGGAAGCATGGGTGAGGTGAGCTGGTGGCGGCAAGGCAGGAGCAGGCGGCTGCAGAGTTGATGGTCGGAGCAGGGTGCTGCGCAGGTGGCTGATGGCGCCAATGGTGGCACGCTGGTGCAGGTGGGCGTGCGGGCGGCGCATGGGTGGCGCCGAGCTGATTTGGTGAGTTCGCGACTGTAAGTGGCAGCAGTTGCAGGTGGGAGGCACACGAAGAGCAGGTGGTTCAGGCGAGGAGGACAGCGCAGCGGCGCAGCTGATGCAATGGGGTAAGCAAACGTTATTATCGCTTTTGCAGTGCTTGATTCTGTTCACGTTTATTGATGCGTATAACTGCTTGTAGTGGTGATTCAGGCTACGAGCGGCAGCGGTGTGCGACGCGCGAAGCTGGCCGACAGATGGTGTTCCACATCAACTGTCCTCGAATCGACTATATGAGGTATACAATATATATATATATATTCGATTCATATATGCGAGCCTGTATATATATGCAAGTCTGTACATTTGTGAGCACCTGATTAGTTATACCTGGATGTACGTGCAGGGTCGATTATGGCAACGTTCGTCCGGTTGGTGCTGTGGCTCGCAGCTATTTTGGCGTCTCGCGGCGGACTTAATGCTTCGGTGACTCCGGTGGGTAAAATCTCTAACTCCTATTAAGTATGTGTGTGTGTACTTAGGATTTCGATATTCTGTTGGAATTGAGTGGTGTTCTTGGTTCCCGCTAGTTATTAGCTATTGTGTTGGAATTGAACGGTGTTCTTAGTGCTCGCTAGTTGTTTGATATGTTGTCGCTAGAGGTTTAAACGTACGAATATTCCGTAAATTGCCCGCGTCATTCTTGGGTCGTATAGTGGAAGGGTTGACACCATTGGACCGTTATAGAACTCATGTAGCTATTTGTAGGTTGCGTTGAGTTCACATAATTATTGTAAAGTCTTTGAGGTATAGATGAACACCTATGAGTCGGTAAAATACCCTCGATAAATATGGTAATAAAGTTAGATTATCGGGTTTCGCGAATGTGGTGTAATACTTTATCTTGGTTGGTTGACGGTCGTCTTGATCTCGTTGCAGCAGATGAGAGTTTGGATAGTTGGACGTCTTGGATCTGTGTACAACACATGGTATTGTCGGACTTGGTTGTCTCCCTTGGATTCACCAAGGTGGAGTTAGTTAAATTGAAGAAATTTACGTAAGTGGTTGAATGTGGTAAATGAACATTAAATATGAGGATGTGTCCCACGAGGGATACTCACACCAAATCTTGAATCTACCACATAAAGCAAGACGTGTTTTAGTAAGTGAATACAATGGCGTGGTCTAAATAAAGATGACACAGTTTGATGGCCTTGGTTAGGCACGGTACGATGAAAAGAAAATGATAGAACAAATCAAGAATGGACTTATGACGGGATTCTTGGATTTGTTCCTAACGCGACGGAAACACATATCAACGTAAAACCAAAAGGTACGGGCCCTCCCAAAAATTTGGGGAATGCCAGGATATTTATACGGGAATGGACTTATGATGGGATTCCCGGGATGGTCGCTCCATCCACGACATTGTGCACATGGGGGTTACTTGGGCCCTCCCAACGTTACTTGGGGAACGCTAGGACATGAGTGGGTTAGTTAGTCGGCCAACTACTACCCTATCCTACTCTATCGAGGTTACTTGACACTTAACTTGGAACGGACTTATGATGGGGTTCCAATGTACACTTACGATATGAAATTATGAACGATCGGTAACTTGTAACGAAAATGAAAGGATAAATCAAGAATGGACTTATGATGGGATTCTTGGATTTATGCCTAACGTGAAGATATGGAACAATTGATAATACATGACGAGGATGGATAAATGAATCAAGAATGGACTTAGGAGGGGATTCTTGGATTCATTCCTGTTGTGAAGTAAATGAACGAAAAGAAAGTAAAGAAAGAAATATCTCAAATATCCAACAGTATATGAATCCAACACTTAATGATAACGATGGTTGACATGGTTCGCAATGTGAGTTCGGATTAGATGTCTTGACACGATGTTGGTTTGGGATCCTTAATAGATCATTAGAGTTGTTGGACTTTAGTAGTAAGGTCGATTAATTCGAGATGTGAGGTCGTTTTAGTTGGACTTGGGAGGTTGTACCCTTTGTGTTCACTTGAGGTTACGGTTTTAGTTAGACTCACTTGTTGACGATATACTTGTGTCCCTGTTGTCTTGTGTTAGGCTTACACTACGTGCACTTAGCTTCTTTACTGTTTCTGTGTGTTTACTTGTGGACACGTAGGCACGCACTGCTTGTGCATGCTTGGTAGTCGTTAGAGGTTTTCTCACTGAGCTGTTGTTTGCTCAGACCCTCTTTCTTTTCCTTTTTCTAGTCAGTGTTGCAGGGTTAGATGAACTTGGAGTTAGAGTCAGCTGCTGGATTTTCTCAGGCTTAGCTGTTCCGGTCTTCAGGGATAGTCTTTCTGTTTCAGTTGTACTTTACTTTCAGTTGTAGTTTCTTTACTCCGTACTTGTAGTTCTTCTTGTTCACAGTAGTTGTTATAGTAGACTTGTACTTGCATTTCTCTTCCACTCTCTACTTTGTTCTACTTCTACTTTGTACTGTACTGTGATATAATGAAAAACTCGACTGAATGTATCTGGATAGCAAGTAGTTGTATCCCCTGTTTATTATCAAAACTGTATTTCAAAAAAAAAAATGGTTTGAAAATCCGGGGCGTGACATCACATGGGATCTCACAAAATCAAAAAGGACTTTCCAAGCTTATAACGTAAGAGGGTAGAATGAAGTAGACTATAATGATGGCAAATAACGTAAGCAAGGTCAACTATCCCATACCATCATCATACCAACAAAAGAAATCATGTCTACCAGATGATAAAAATATAAACAAAAGAAACCCAAAAATAAAAAGTGGATCAATCGTACTCGGACTCCTCGGATCCATAGTACTCGCTCTCGGACTCATCCTCCACTGGAGAATGCTCTCTATCAACCTTCCTGCTCAACTCTGTCAACTGATCACTAATCTCCTTCTCCCAGACTAACCTCCTCGCCTTCTCTAACTCTCTCGCTAGCCTCTCCTTATCCATTTCCTTCTCCATCCTCTGCAAAGTCTCCAATAACTTCCCACTATCAACAACTGTCGGGGTACGCGATTTAGGCATCCTGACTGCAGGAGGAGGTGGCTGTCACACTCTGGAAAAAATTAAATATTTTCCATTCATTTCAAAAAAAAAAAAATTAATTAAATCGTTTTCGGGATTTAATTTTATTATCGTTCGGTTCTCCGCGGCTCATATTTTATTCTACT
>NMUG010004613.1:0-13706 GCA_002855965.1 Monotropa hypopitys | reverse complement strand
CAAATTCAATAGGTGCACATGCGAGAATTCAATGTTAAATGAATTAAACATGTTCTTCAAAATTGAAAGAAAAACTAGAGCTCGTGTCCATTAAAGAAGCATAATCAAATTCATAAAGGTGCATCTAATCTCAACCAATCAACTTCCAGCACTAGCCTAATCACCAATCCTGTTGTGCTTCAAATTTCAAAGAAACAATAAAACGAGACGGAAATTTGTACCAGTGCCACGAAGATAAACTTAAGATCCAAAAATACGTGCAAGAATGCTATTATTGACCCATCTATTATAACGTTTTAAAGAGTAGATAGGAGTGAAGAAAATAGAGAGAAATCAGTACCTTATGAGTTTGCTTCTGAAAAGGAGTGGCGAATGACGAACGACGAGAGACAAGGGTTTCTCTTTGTCGTCATCAATAGCGATGAAAAAGTTAGAGGATCTCTCTCAGTCTATAGATATCGGGGGGAGGGGTAAACGAGAGAGAGAGGGATGTCGGAGGTGCGAACGGCGGGCGGTGGGAGGGGAGACGCGAACGGCGGACGGGATGTCGGGGGGGGGGAGTGGCAGAGTGAACGAAGGGATACGGGATGTCACGCGGTAGGCTAATGAAAAAGGGGGGGAAATATTTTGGGAGGGAATTAACCTATTATAGCATTTTCTAAAAAATGCTGTCATTATATGCTATGAAAGATCATATTTGTTGTAGTGAGGGTGCCGACGCTCTTCGCCCGGACCAAAGTTATAATCACCAAATAGTTGAATATAAAGGTTCGCCCATCGTTCTGAGTCTGGTAGCCTCGTAAAAACATCACCATATAGCTTTCGGGCAGTAAAGAAGTACCTGCCAGATGCTTGGTTCGTAGAAAGAGAGAACACTAACAGTTGATTAGGAGTAAGATGGAACGTAAACAGGAACTCCCGAAGGAAGGGGTAGAACGGGATATTCAACCGCCCTTCGGTCACAGCCATCAAGGGAATCATCACATGATCTGCCGAGTATGTAACCTCAGAGTCAACTTCTACGTAAGTCACCAAAGTTGGGATCTCGAACCGACGGGAGAACCCTTCAAACTCAGACATCCCACCACGAAAATAATCCAGGTAGGGACAGGGCCGATCTCCACCAGTCGCCCTGATCGGACCCCCTATAGCTCTATTTGGCCGCCCCCCAGGGCTACGTTCGTAGGCTCGTTCTCATCTGAAAAGTACCGGACAATATTGGTCCGACCAACGCCTTGGGACTATCTCGAAGAAGAAGCCTCCGGTGCAGTGAGTCCAGTCGAAGCGGGCGTTGCTGAGCTAGTGTCAGGAGTCATCTCCTCCGGAGTCGGCCGAAATAATGAATATGAGTCATATTTAGACAAAGAAGAAAGGACAGTGATCACCTGATCCATACTGGTCGTATGGGCGAAGTTGGTGAAGGGTAAGGAGCTCTCCGGAGGATCCTTTTTTCAAGAAGTAAGTTCCGAGCGTCTTGTCCCCAAAGCCTATTTATAGGCCCCGCTCAGGTATGAAGCACAGCTGTTAGTATTAATTTTTGTTTCGAATTAACCGAGGCAGATCGTTTGACCGGCGAATCAGGGCCCGACACGTGGTGATACGCTGATGTCCGTATTTGATTATTGCCCTATTACCTGTCAGGTGATGTCAACATCGGCCCAGACAAGACCGTTCCCCCGAAGCAAAGCGTCCGGCATCCTAGAATCAATCTTTTCCAACAAGATTGAGAAAGACTAAGGGGCTATTGTAGTGGCCGGACTTAGGCTTCGAGGGACCGGACTTCTCACTATACATCGGATCCACCCTTGGGCCTTAGGACCCTCCGGCACTCCGACCCGTCGGAACCATGGACCTTCGCCAAATACCATTCGTCACAAATACCACTTACAACCCAAAAGATGCCTTCTGGGGCTTGTCGACCGAGCGGGCGCTCACCTCCAGCTACCACGCTCGTCGGTAGAGAATTAACCTTATCCCCGTAGCATGGTAGCAGCTCTCAACCGACCAGTTCTCTAGCGGAGGGCCCCTCCTTCGGCAATGCCCCACTACGGGCATCTCAGACATCTTCTCGAGAGTCTATTGTCCGTACGACCGATCCGGCCCACCTAAAACACCGGCCCATTTGGCCCAGGGTTGTACGAGGGAGCCCATGACACGTGGCACATGCGCCAATCTTGAGCCCAAAGTCAATCTTCCCCTATAAATACCCCCTAAGGGATACTGTTCATGGGATCTGATCCCCGACAGCTACCGTCCGGCCTCAACTCGCTGCTTTTTGTCTTTCTTTCCAGAAAAAAATAAACTTAAGCATTGGAGACCCCGTTGGTCACGACCGACCGGCAGACACTAACCTTTGTTTTGCAAGAGCCAAGCAGGAGGACCCAGTTTACTCTTTACAGGGACCACGCAAATGTCCGGATCAGATACCGACGTCCAACCACCGGAGGGTTACCCTTCGGAAGAGTTCTAGCAGAAAATCAGCCACCACAGTTTGGTATACGCAGCAACCGGGAGATGGAAGAATGGAGGGTTTGGTACACGCAATAGCCGGGAGATGGAAGGATGGTGGCTATTCGCTGTGTAATGTCTGCATGTATTGCCGACATGATTGTTGTAGCATCCGAACAATCAGAACAGTTCCTAAACTCGAGTTTATATTGGTGTGTTTGGGGCTATCTTTGAGATATCGGAAACTCACCAACTTCTCCAGAAATCCCCCAATCATATTCTGTTCAATCATTTTTGCTTCGTCAAAGAGGTATTACAGTCAAATACATAGTTTGATTGCCAGTTTTCGTGTAAGTGCAATACAAAACTGAACACATATTGTATTCTGAGAATCGGACGCCTTCAAAATCCTCACGCACTTCGGTGGAGGTGACAAATTCTATTTAAGGCTGCTATGTTTAACATAGGCCTTCGGCGATATATTTTCATTCCATTATTTCATTGTTCTAACTGCATTTTTTGCATATTGATTTATTCCGGTTCTACAATCTCAAATCGAATTCTCTTCGGGAATTTTTCGTTAATTCATTTCATAAATCTGCTCCTGTATACGAGAAGTATTTCATTACAGTATTTTTTTTGTTTGCTTAAATTCATTTTTGTTCTGTTCAATCTATTTTTTTTTTGCTTTTAGATTCCGATTTTTTTTTCAGTACTTCTATGCAAGAACAGTTTCTGACCTTTTAAATTTCGGTTACTGTTGCAATTTTTTGTCCCGATGATAAACAAGTACTTAGAGCAACACCAGCAGCTGTTAGCTATTCTTGCTTATCAGCAGTGTACAAATTTTTGTTTACCTAATTACTTTTTTTCTTAAACTCCAACAGATTCTCTATTTTACCTATGAGATATTAAAATTTGTATTATTTGTTTTTTAATTTTTTTCTTTTGTTCAGTTGAATTTACAGAAAGTACAAGCATGAAAGAAAAATAGTTAAAATAATGAATTGCTTGTGAATAGTACTTAGGTAAAAGAAGCTAAGAAGTGTAGCTTGAGGTATTATTGCTTTGGATTTACCGATGCTGCTGCATGTGGTTTTTTTTTTATTTTGCTTAGTTAAACTAATGAAAAATGTTCTTTGGAGAGACTGTTGGTGTTGCTCTTAGGCTTATGTTTATTTGTTTCGTTACATTTCAGTTGTATAGTTTTCCCCACTGTGTTGCGATTTTTTTTGTTTCTTATCAGATCAGAGATTATAAAAATATTAAATTTCTCCCTTCTTTCTGATTTAACATAAACTTTGAAAAAAAATTCATGTTCGATGTTTTTTTCTGTTACCAATATATATTGTTAACAACAGAATCTGTTTGAGGTTTATTTTTTACGCTTCATTCTCTATTGTTAGTAAGTCATTGTTGATCTATTTTCAGTGTGTATATCATTCCTTCTTATCTAATTTGTTGTTCGAAATTGAAGGAATTATGGCGTCAAACGAAAACGATGGAATGAACCACAACAATGATGTTTTCTCATGTGTTATTCTTCGTGCGGGAGTGAATATGAATGTGCTTTTTCCTACGACCCCAGCAATCCAATTTTGTCTCGCTACCTTATGATGGTAGCAATGCTCCTCCCGGATTTCCTCAAACTTGTGTAGTTCCTCCTGCGGGAGTAAATATGCATGTACCTACGGCTATGGTCTCAGATAGGGGATGAGCCAGGAATCGAATTTGGGGGTGACACAATTCGATCGGGGTGTCACCCCTACCAAAACATTATCTAATTAAGTGTATTTTTTGAAAAAAAAATTATTATTTTAATTTTTCCTTAAAAAATTCGAGTTTTTTTTTTCAAAATGGGGGTGACACCTGTCACCTCCCCCCTCTATGTAGCTCCACCCCTGGTCTCAAACATATATTTCGGCACACTATCATTGCCTAGGGTTGCGGCCTTGGCATCTCTGCTTCTGTTTATGGCACTTTTTCCGGTAAATTATGCGATTTGCCCAGAAAAGTTTTCGGGGTTGGATTTTAAAACTTGGCAGAATAAAATGGTGTTTTATCTCACCACTTTGGGACTAACTCGATTTATCAAGGAGGAGACACCCGTTGTGGCTGAGAATGACACTGATCTTCATCGGCTTGCAGTTGTCGATTCGTGGACATAAGCCAATTTCTTGTGTAGAAATTATGTACTGGATGGTTTACAAGATTCCTTGTAACATATCTACGTGGTCAAAAAAGACTGTGAAAGACCTTTGAGAATCTTTAGAGATGAAGTACAAGTCTGAAGACGCTGGCTCTAGGAAGTTTTTGGCAAGAAGATTTATGGACTTTGAGATGCTAGATTCAAATTTCGTCGTAAACCAAGTGCAATATTACCAAATACTTTTGCAAGAGATGAAATTTGAGGGGTTGACCATGTCTAGTAGCTATAGCCATTCACAAGATCCCACCAACATGAAAAACTTTCAAAAGTTATCTGCAACATAAAAGGAAAAAATATCCTTTGAGGATCTGGTCCTTAAGTTGAGGATTGAGGAGGATAATTTTAAAGCTGAACAAAAGTCTAGCCTCTATCCACTGATAAGGCAAACGTGTTGGAATATGGGCAAAACTCTAGGACTAAAAAGCGGTTGTCCTCTAATCCTAAGCAGGGGAATTCATGACAAAATAAAACTGGAAAATGGCTGCATACAAAGCCTACTGGAGGGGTTGGAAAGAAGCAGAAATTCCACTTTACGGGGAAGTGCTATAACTGTGACAAAGAAGGTCATCGATCCGCTGACTACCGACAACCTCGTCGGGAGATCAAATAGAAACCTCACTCTCATGCTCATATTTTGATGGATAGCATGTCTAACATAAACCTCACAGCCACGGTTAGTGAGGTAAATCTGATGGGGTCTAACCCAACAGAATGGTGGATTGTTACAGGGGCAACTTGTCATGTTTGCTACAACATGAATTTGTTTTCTACCTTCACACCAGTAACAAATGGTGAGAAGCTATATATGGGAAATTCTCCCACTTCAGAAGTGCAGGGAAAATGGAATGTGATTCTAACATTGACTTCTGGTAGGGAGCTAACCCTGACCAATGTGTTGTTTGTGCCAGATATTAGGAAAAATCTTATTTCTGGAGCTCGTCTCAACAAGAATGGATTTCGTATAGTTTTTGAAGCAGACGAAATTGTGATAACAAAAAATAGAGTGTTTGTTAGGAAGGGCTGTTTGTCTAATAGTCTCTTCAAACTAAATGTAATCACTATGAGGCCAATGGTTAGGAATGTGAACATGCCTTCTACTTACTTGCTTGAGTCTCCTTATTTATGTCATAGTAGATTAGGTCATGTGCATTACAATGCTTTGCGAAGACTAAATAAATTAAACTATCTACCAAGGTTTCAAATTGATGCAGAGCATAAATGTGAAAACTGTGTTGAAGCTAAAATGACTCAGTCTTCATTTCATCGTATTGAAAGAAGCACCGAACCATTGGGCCTAGTCCACAGTGATGTGTGATTTAAAACATGTCTAAACACGTGGTGGCATGATAGCATGAGATATTGCTATGTGTACTTGATTAAAAGCAAAGATGAAGCTATCGACAAGTTCATTCTTTATAAGAATGAAGTCGAAAATTAGCTAAGCAAGAAAATAAAAGTCCTACGGAGTGACCGTGGTCGTGAATATGAATCATTGTTTGCTGGTTTTTGTGCTAAACATGGAATAATTCACCAAACCACTGCACCTTATTCCCATCAACAGAATAGTATAGCAGAGTGTAAGAATTGAACTTAAAAAATGATGAATGCTATACTGATCAGTTCTGGATTGTCACAGAACATGTGGAGAGAGGCTATTCTTTCTGCGAACTATATTTCGAATAAAGTGTTAAGAAGGAATGTGGATAAGACACCGTATGAATTATGGATGGGTCGTGCACCTTCTTATAAATACCTCTGAATATGGGAGTGCCTTGCAAAGGTATCAGTTCCTCCACCTAAGAAGGTGAAAATAGGACCTAAAACCATTGATTGCGTGTTCATTGGTTATGCACAAAAGAGTAGTGCATATCGATTCCTTGTGCATCATTCTGATGTGCACACTAACACAATTATAGAATCTCCAAATGCACAATTCTTTGAGAATACACTTCCATATAAATCTACTAGAATGTTAACTCCTGTGAAGCGTACACTGGATACTACTGCCGCTAGTAGCAGTAATGGTCTAGACGGGAAAGATGAGGATGAGTCTAAATGAGGCAAAAGGACTAAAATTTCTAAAACACTTGGTCCAGATTTTCTCACATATATGACGGAGAATGATCCACAAAGCTACAATGATGTTGTATTATCTCCAGATGGTCCCCAATGGAAGGAAGCCATAAAAAGTGAGATTGATTCCATCTTACATAATCACATCTGGAATTAGTACATCTTCCACTATGGTGTAAGCCTTTGGGCTACAAATGGATCTTCAAAAAGAATATGAAAGTGGATGGATCAATTGACAAATACAAGGCTAGATTGGTGATCAAAGGTTATAGGCAAAAAGAAGGCCTAGATTATTTTGACACATATTCTCCAGTTATAAGGATGACTTCTATTCAAATGATCCTTGCCATTATAGCCTTGCGAAATCTTGAGGTACATCAAATGGATGTAAAGACATCTTTCTTGAATGGGGATTTGGATGAAGAAATCTATATGGAGCAACCTGAAGGTTTCTCTGCCCCAGGTCAAGAAAATAAAGTTTATCGACTAGTGAAGTCGCTATATGGTTTAAAGCAAGCACCGAAGCAATGGCATGAGAAATTCGATAATGCTATGATATCTAGTGATTTTAAAATCAACGAGTGCGACAAATGTGTATATGTCAAAGACACTAGCAATGGATATGTCATTCTGTGTCTTTATGTTGATGACGTGCTCATGGTCGGGAGCTCTAACGAGATTATAAAATCCACTAAGAATATGTTAAACTCAAAGTTTGACATGAAAGACATGGGTCTCGTTGATGTCATTCTGGGAGTTAAAACTTTTTGGACATCGAATGGACTTCAATTGTCTCAATCTCATTATATTGATAAGATATTTGAGAAATTCAACAAGTCTGATACTACTATTGCAAGAACTCCAGTGGACTTGAGTATCCATTTATCAAAGAACAACGGGGATGGTGTTTCCTAGCTAGAATATTCGCGGATAATTAGAAGTCTGATGTACTTAATGACTAGTACGAGATCAGATATAGCATACTCAGTTAGTAGATTGAGTTACTATACTAGTAATCCAGGCACTGCTCACTGGAAGGATATATTCAGTGTGTTACACTATTTGAGATACACCCATAACTTTGGTCTTAATTATACTAGATATCCAGCAGTAATAGAGAGTTACGCTGATGCAGATTGGATATGGAATATGTAACAACCCAGAAATTTTAAACCATTTTTAAGAATATATAATTATAACAAAAACGGAAATAAAGTAACTACCATCCATATTTACCTCCCATATTACATGACGAATAAAATGAATAACAAGAGCACATCTACGTGCAATAAGGTAAACAATGTTTACAAGACTTTTACAATTTATAACCAGGAAATAAAGTAATAAAAATACAATAAATGATGGAAAAAGCAACCTATCAACTACCATGGTGCCATGCTCCAATGCTAGGCAAAAGTGTCTGAAACATGCAGCTCCAATCCAACTAGAACCCAGTACCTAAAAATAGAGGGTTAGGCAAAAGCCTAGTAGAGAAATCTATATCCAAATATCTTTAAAATTGGGGTGCGAGTGTGCTAGGGAAAGGAATATGAAATATGCATGCATAAGGATCTCTTTCCATTTCTAAAAACCATTCAACTTAAATTATTCTTGTTCTTGACTCACTCCAACTTGTGACATTTTTTTTCAAAAGATCAACTTTGACAAAATCAAAGGAGATAAGACAATAGTTTCCGAATCCTTCTAAAAAGCTCAACTTTGATGAAATCAAAGGAGATAAGTTCATAGTTTTCAAACCCCCACATTGGCGAAGCCAATAGAGTTCAAAGTTAACCTTGACGAATTCAAGGGACTAATACAAACAATATTTATTCTCAAGATTTCATTAGGTTTTGGCTAATACGAGATAGAAACCCGTCGACTAGACTACCCGTGCAAAGTCTTAGTATCTTCCCGACCCGTCCAGAGGGCCTAGTTAAGCCCCCATTGTGCACAATGTCGTGAGTGGCACAACCACCCAAGGAATCCCGTCATAATTGCATTCCCGGGGAACGAATTTCCCATATATATAGCCAACCTAAATAATCTATCATGTTTTTAATACCAATTAGACATTCAATTATTTTTATTCTCAATTCAACTAGATTAGGGCAAACTCCTCCTAACCTTTCAAATTGACCCAAAACATGATTTTTGTAAATATTCTTTCCAAACATTGATTTTCAAGTGTCAAGGTCACATTTCCAAAAATCAATGACCATTATACACAAATCAATTTTCCAATTCCATGAGTCCCAAAATCTTGGATTTTATCGTATTTGGGGTTTTTCCAAAATAAGTAGGGGATCTTAAAATTGACTTCAAGGGGAGCATAATAATGTATAAATGAACCAATATACTCAAGAAATCGAAGGGCATATGATCGCTATCGTACGCGAGTCAAAGATACTATTTATAACCGAGATTTAACACTACATAGTAGCGGTAAGTCATGGGTCGATCTCAGGGAAAGTGAAATGATTTCGGTAATTGAATCAAGGTTCCTAAATTAGTTTGGAAAGAAGGTTTGATTTTTGAGGATTGATTATTGAAACTAAGAACTAAATTAAGACTAGAATGAATATATGGGAAAAACACGACTAGGGTTTATCGAATCCGTTTGGTCCACCTACTCATGGTTCACAACAAGCACAAGGATTGGTCGGAATACACAATATCCACTAGGTTCGAATCCTATTGAATATTTTCGGAGGTTGTCCTTGGATCGCAGGATAGCATAGACTATCGCCGCTTGGTACAATCCGTCTTACAATCACAAACCGTCTTGATGGCACGGATTGTCTAATAGCACGGACCATCTTACGGTGCATAATCTATCTTATCCTAACGTACGGGATCACTCACGCACCATTGCATAAACTACGATTGAATACTGGTAAAACAATTGAACGAGATAGAAAGAATTGAATCGTCCATTCATAAACACAAGCGTCTTGTCCATGCAATCAATTCCAAAACACAAATCAAACAATAGAACTAAGAGTAGGGGAATACAAACTTCATACAATTACCCTAGACGTTGAAGCTCTAGTCGGCCATAGAAGATGGAGCGGCCATGAAGGAAGAAGATGGAACAACCAAGGAAGAAGGCTCCTTGGAGCTTTGTGTAGCCTCCTTTCTAGGGTTTTCCTTCTAGAATATGATGCAAAATAATTATAGAACCGAACTGTAACACTCCCAAAATTTGAAGTACGTTTTTTTTTAAAAGTGTTAAATAGGAAAAGAGTACACAAACAAAAAGGGTAAAGTACTAATCAACTACACTACACTATCCATCATAGTGATACTTATTACAATGAATGCCTTTCTTAAATGAAATAGACATAAATGATGTGAATAGGGTTTTATTAAACTACCTGGTACAACAGTGCATCAACTAAAAGAGAAAGTGCCAAAATAGGATTTTATATGATAATCCCGTACAACGTGGCCAACAGAAAGTAAAGGAAGTATCGTACTGAAAAATAGAGTAATTTATGGCCTACGGTCCACTATCTGGTCAAGCCTCAAGTCCTGTAAAGGATCCCGCAGCTACTCCAAGTCAAGGAGAAAATCCTACAAAAGTAGAGGGTCAGAAACCACCGCCTGATAGAGATAATCTATCTCCTAACGTCTATAACATTGGGGTAAAAGTGTGTGATCATGCAAGGAATGTAATGTCACATATGCAATGGATCTCATTATATTATAAAACATTTACTTTCTTTCTAATATTTCACAATCGACTTATCGTAGGGTGAAAACCATAAACCATCTGTGTCTAACCAAGACTCGGAAGAAAAGAGTACTCGTAACTAATATTTTCCAAAGAAAATTACCTAGACAATGCCAACAGGGAATTGTGTCAAAGTGTCAACTCACACTAAGTAAAAGACTCATTTCCGTTATTCAACTGTGTTCCAATTCCCATTTATTTCCAAGGTTCACTTGTTACTTTAATTCTGTGCCTTATAGAATAATCCAGGCAAATGTCAATCAATATATATGAGTTTTCGGCTAATTCCATTTAGAGGCTCGTCAACCACTAAACGTGTCATATACCTCGTATTTCCTAACACGTTGGGAGGGACCAGACAATCCCCCATTGCGCAATGTCGTGGGTGCTAGACAAGCCACCCAAGGTACCACAATCCAGCTACCCGAATAATAATAGCCAACTCAATTTCCTCGTATAGACCCGAGTGTCACATTTACTTTAATTCAATCATTCCGTGCGACCTAGGGTAATAACCTCCTAGTCGACGTGTCATACCAAAATGTGACTCAATTCCCATTATTTCCAAAACATTCCGTTTGTTTCCAAAGCGTGTCATCTGTTCGCAAAACGTTCATTTTATTCGATTTCCATAAAAACATGTCAACCAATATTTCAACCCATCGATACCCATAAGAATTCTCAAAACAAGCCATTTTCCCAATTTGATTTTATAAAACGACGACGATGGATTTTTCACAAAATTGAGGCTTTTCAAAATTAAACTTGGAATCGAACAATTAACTTCCTAGTGAGTTCATAGATACCCTAGACGATACCACCACGCGACCAATTGAAGTGTGTAACGACCCATGAACAACAATTTCGCAAAATGTGTAAATTGATGGAATTTAATCAAACTACTCAAAGAAGGAATAATCACACCAAGATTATAAATGAGAGGGATGGAATAACTCTACCTTAATCGGAGCTCCGGTGACACTCGCCGGAAAACCTCCATGACCGCCGGTACAAACCGAACCCACCACCGCGAAGCCCTCGCAACAATACACCCAATGAGAAACCCAAATACATACACTAGAGAGATACAAAGAAACCTAGGGTTTTAGGAGAGGTAGAACAACTCACCGAGCTATGTACACCACCGCGGAGAGGAGAGCGAGGCCGTCGTCGATAAAACACCGCATTTTCGTCGAATCCCACCGTTTGGAGAAATATGGAAGAGAGAAGGGAGAGAGAGTTGAGGGAGGGAGGTAGAGAGAGAGAGCTAGGGTTCCAATTGGAGAAGAAGGTCCCAAAAATCGGACCAAAAGACATATATAGGACCCCTAGTAAAAGTACCAAACTACCCCTCATTAATTCTCCCCGCACAGCATTTTTGGCCTTCACGACCGGTCGACGGATTTGGCCCGACCGTTCGAGCTTATTTCGAACATCTCTCTGATTTTCCTCGACCGGTCGACGACGGTATCGTGTACCGGTCGACACGGCCATTTTTTGCACTGATATGAAAGATTGATTTTTTCGAAAGTATTTTGGTCCTAACTTTTTCGTACGGACTCCGATTGAGACGATTCAAGTTGCGTTGGATTCGTAATCAAATTATCTACGACATCCATGAACAAGAAATTTTGATTTGAAGAATGGATCAAATCCAAGATTTTAAATGTGATTAAGGATATTCAATTTATTGAATTTATTGAAACGAATATAAATTAATTAAAATTTCCGGAGTGTGACAAACTACCCTCCTTACAAGAATTTCGTCCTCGAAATTTCCAAGGTAAAAGAACCAAAAGATATCACCACGAGGGGAACATCGAGGGAGCACAAAACGCGAATGTTTTACACAAGAACCGACGAACAACCACAAAGAGAGGATTTCAACCGACACAACCCCGCCACAAATACCCAACAACGGTCGCAAGCCGAATAGTCCAACCAACTTAATCAAGAGCGCGACACGTCTCAAAGTAAGGAGTACGTCGTAAAACCAACATGCCAAGGAAGAACCGATATTACACAAACAAAATCGTCCTCGAGAGAGTCAAGAATTTCCAAAGAAAAGGTTTTCGCGCAACCATAGGTTCCCAACCGATCAAACAAGCAAGAAACGCACATTTTCAAACAAAAATATGATACGGAGGTCAACCGCAAGAATATCGCCCCGAAAGATTTCGAAAAAATTTCAAAAAATTCTGGAACATGCCACAATACAACGTGGACATGCCAGAAAAATTTCCAAGTACCAAAACGCCAAGGATACGAGGGGATACGTCATGGATACGCCGATACGCGGAGGATATACCAAGGACACGCCGATACGCCAAGGACATGCCGAGGACACGCCGACACACCAAGGACATGCTGAGGACACGCCGACACGCAAAGGACACGCCGAGGATACGTCGATACGCCAAGGATACACCTAGGACACTCTGATACGCCGAGGATATGCCTAGGATACACCGATACACCAAGGATACTCCGATACGCCGAGAATACGCCTAGGATACTCCGATACGCCAAGGATACGCCGATATGGTACCGATACACAAACACGGTACGGATATGATACGGACACAATACGGATACTCCGATTTTTCCAAATATTTTTTCTAAATTTTTTGAAAAATAAAAGAGCGTCTTTTGACTGCCACAAGGAAGTCCACGACGACTTTATCACCACGAATGCGCAAAACAACCCCGAAATAGATTTCCGACAAGGTAGGGACAATCCAACCGATACGAAGCAGGATTTGAAAACAAGACAACCCGTAAGGGATGGTCACACAACAACTGTGCCACCCGAATCACCCCAAACAACCACAATGCCACCAAGAGAAGAACTCAACAACCAAAATCTCACAAACCAATCCACACACACCTAGAGCGGTACCAGAATGACTGAGAATTTTGATTTGAGATGTGCTGGCCAGTCACCTTCTCAAAACAATTCTTCATGTTCATTCCTACACCACATGATACGGACTACGCACACCGGTCATGACAAACATCACCACAATCCAAGTCGGTGCAGTCGACTTCAAAGAGACGCATATATTCTATCCCAACACTCGCAACATAGCTGCACAACACAAAATGAACTCATCTCACTGATCACACCAATCATAATCCAATCCAACAGCACACTCTCAACAAGCTCAAGAGGGAGACAACATCACAGAACGGAAGTGTCCAAGCGCAAATGGACACGACGCCAACGAATACGACAACAAT
>NMUG010004612.1:0-13706 GCA_002855965.1 Monotropa hypopitys | reverse complement strand
GGGGGGGCAATCTGATGGTACCCCCGGTAAGCATCCATAAAACTAAGCCGGTCATGGCGTCTACAAGCTAGTCAATCCGGGGAAGAGGAAATAAGTCTATTGGGCAGGTATTGTTCAAGTTTATATAGTCAACACAGACCCGGAACTTACCGTTCTTCTTTTTGACCACCACCGTGTTGTCCAACCATGTGGGGTACTGTACTTCTCGGATTGCCCAGGCTTCCAGTAGTTTGTCAACTTCCTCAATAACCGCTTTTGTGTGAATTGCTTCCGACCGGCGCGCCTTTTGCACAACAGGTCAGAAGGCTGGCTCAAAGTTGACCTGGTGACAAATAAGGTCCGGACTGACTCTCGGCATTTCGTAAGGAGTCCAAGTGAACACTTCAATATTGGCTCTCAAGAGCTGGAGCATTTCCTCTTGATCCTGTTCCGGCATGGCCGACCCAATGAGGAAGAAGCGTTTACTGCCTTTTTCTACCGGGACATGGATCAATTCTTCCACTGCCTTTTTTGAGGCTTCCGTACCGACATCCTCCAGTACCGAAGCATCAGGGGTTTCGACCCAATGTACCTGAGACGGGCTTCATCTCCCTTTAACTACTGCGATGTAGCATCTCTTGGATGCCATCTGATCTCCATAGATGTCTTCTTGCCCGTAAGGGCCATTAAACCGTACTACTTGGAGATACATAGATGCAATTGCTTCCATCCGGTGAAGCCAATCCCGACCCAAGATTGCATTATATGGGCTTGGGACATCAACTAGCATGAAATTAGTGCTTACCGTCATGCTACCTGTCGTAACAGGCTGGTTCACCTTTCCAAGTGGCCAAACCGGAGCAGAGTTAAATCCGACTAATGGTACGTCGGATGGAGCCAGATCATCCAGAGGGAGACTATGCTGTTTGAATAGCGGGTAGTACATTACATCTGCTAAGCTGCCCGAGTCAATCAGAATCCTCCGAACCAAGATATTGCCAAACTGTAGGCTGACGACTAGGACATCACTGTGTGGTAGCTGGACTCTTTCCAAGTCCTTCTCCTTGAAGGTAATCTGCCATTTCTTGGCCGACTATACCCTGGGTCGTTATGTTGCAATGACAACATTCATCACCATCTTCCCGGACTGCTCTTGCCGAATCTCTTCTCTGATACAACATTCCATTGATTCATCCATCGCTTCATAGATGACGTTGATCACCCAGACAACCCCATCGTCTTCCCGGGCAGGTGGTAGTGGTAGTCCGACAGCCGTCTTCTCCTCATCGATGTATTCTCAAAGCCTGCTTGCATGTACCTGCTCCTCCAAGAAGGACTTGAAGGCCCTGCACTAGGTTGTAAGATGTCCCCTGTCCCGATGATAGGAGCATCTCATTGCTACATTTTGCCGTGAGGTTGCCCCATGATTTTGGGGGGCAACCTAAAAAAGTCTTCCTTTTCAATCTTCCAGAGAAGCTCGTAGATTGGTATCTTGAAAACTGTCTCATTTTCCTGAAATTCATCAGGCCAGGGGACCCTCTTCTCTTTGGATTTGATACTGTTGACCTGGCGGGGTACCCCCATTCCTGATTCGGGCTTCAAATTGACATTTGGTTCGGTCCTTAGCTATTTTGATCGGGCTTCTTCCAGTCGGCAATGCTTCTCGATCCGGGACATTAGGTCATCCATATCTATCGGGCTGCTAAGCGTCAAGTCTTTAAAGAGCCCGTTCCGGGGATCCAACCCCATTTTCAATGACAAGACTGCAGTTTTTGGAGTGCATCCCTCTATTTCATTGTAGACCTCCCAGTACCAGGCCGTATATTTCTGGAGAGATTCTCCCTTGCCCATCCAGAGTGCTAGAAGGGCATCCACTTCCTTTTTCTGTTTGGTTCTAGTGACAAACCAGGCCAGAAAGGCCTGGGAGAGCTCCAAGAACGAGCTAATGGATTGCTCCGATAATTTGTCGAACCAAATGAGCCCGAGGTCCCCCAAACTGGAAGGAAAGACCTTGCAGAGGAGCTCGTCCTCCATTATGTACAAAGACATCATTTGCCAGAAATGCACCAAGTGAATGTATGCGTTCGAGGTTGGGTCATATTTTTTGAACCTTGGTGCGGAAAAATCGCGTGGCGGCTGGTAACTATCAATGGCTGGTACAAATGGAGAAGATATAAGTTGTGCATGGACCAAGTCCGCTCGGCTAATGGTGGCCCGGTCATTCCCGCGCTTGGCATCCAACTTGTCCTGGAGATCCCTGGACTGGATGCCCCTATCCCGTGCATTGGACCTGGATTGAACCGAAGCCTGCCGTTTGGTTGTCCAGTAGTCTTCTTTCCATTTGCACTTCTTTCCTGCCTCTCATGCTGGCTTTCGTGGGTAGCTATCCCGCTACTTTCCAAGTCTGTCTCCTAGCTCACCGTGGAACATTCTACTGGTCCGGAACTTCCACCGAGACACACAATGCTGAAGTCTGGGGAGTTTTGTCATAGTCTGGGTCAACTAGAGCCTTCCCCTTCCTTCTCATCTCACACCCGGAGTGATCGGGGTGAGTTTCTTGCCTGTGTTCTTCTAGATGGTGCCTCCGGTGATTCCTCCTCTTATAAGGGGAACGGTTCCTTCTCTTGCCCCGGTTTTCTCCTAACTGTCCTGTCCTGTGAGATTCCTTCGCTCAGAGCTTTTCTTTCAAGTAGAGTACGTCCTCTTAGATGGCAAGTATTATTTCATCTTTCTTATTGATCTAGTCTTCTAGGGTCCGGATATAGGCCATGGAACCCTGATCCTTCTGCGGCCTGGTTGGTGCCGTATCATTGGTGGCCCTGTTGTTCTCTGTTGCTACAGAAGGAGTTCCATCGATTGGTAGGAGGACAAAGTCCTTAGGAGTGTGGTTATCCTATCCATTTGGTCTAGAAGAAGTAGGTAGAACCATCAGTAGGTACTGCTCAATATGGTAGATCGGAAAGGTGGTAGGTGTTATTGTTCCCCAATGGAGTTACCAATTGTGGGTTCCTGGACCCGTGACCCGATCTGCTTACCAAGGATCTGACCTTTAACTATATTCAGATGGCTCCTCCAATCACAGAAAGATGTTAGAATTGCCCGACACCGATCGCCGAAAAGTCTCTTTGATGCATAAGTCAAATGAATGCTTTGAGAGAGTATATTAGTAGCGTAAGGGCTCTGTAAACCATAATAAATCGAGAGCTTACCTAGCTTTGCAATAGTTGTATTTATAGCTATCCTATAGCACATCTAATCTCGTGATAATCTCGGTAACCGTCCCAGATATTTTTCCACAATATCCGGGATCTTCCAATCTTTCCATAATGAGTTAGGCCGGATCATATTGATCCGAGGTGTATTAACCCGGTAGAAGACCATGCCAGTGATGCCATGCTCCGATATTCTACATCTTGCCCATTGGGCTGTGGTCCGGAGACCAATAGTGCTTCCCCGAGGCACTTTTGAGTTAGGGCCACTGCCCCTTTGTTGTACCCTGACCAATGGTCCGGTGCCAGGTAACCTACCGGGTTACCGTACCACTTCCCTTCCGAATGGCTCAAGTTGCGTACTGGGTCGGTAGCCCTCCAGTCGGTCCAATCAACCTGTCCAGCCCAAGATGGGCCTGTCCCCAATGGGCTTGCTCCATGATCCGGCCCAAAGGCCATACATGGTTCGGTTACCACACATAGTACCTTGGATCATTCGTCTACGGAGGCTGAGTATCGTGCCTTAGCCTTAACTGCATCAGACATTACTTGGATATTGCAACTCTTAGCTGAACTTAATGTTTCGGTTTCAAGACCAGTGACATTATGGTGTGGTAATTTGTCAGCCATTGCTCTTTCTCATAATCCCATCTTTCACGCTCATACCAAGCATATCGAGATTGACTATCATTCTTTGCATGATAAGGTCTTGCCTAGCAACTTATGATTCAGTACATTAATACTCAAGAACAGCTTGCAGATGTATTTACTAAACCTTTATCAGCTGCTAGATTTTTGTTTCTAACTAAAAAACTCATGGTTCGTTCCCTACCTATGAATTTGCAAGGGGGTATGAAGGGTGATAGTTAGTTATAAGTCAGTTATCAAGAAGTTTGTTAGTAAGGAAAGGTTAAGTCGGTTAATGAGATAGAGAAGGGGATATATAAGGTTCTAAGGCAATTGTATGAGTGGCATGTAAGAAGTTTTGAAGACACACTTTACCTGATGATTAGTTGAAATTGAATCGAAGGTTTTGATATGTCTACAGATTCTACATCAAACAAGGTATGTAATCTATGTATTTTCTTGAGTTTCCTTTGAATTTCCAAGAGTTTGGTTTGATGATTCATAGAAAATCTAATTGTTCATAATTTTAAGGAAAAACTATGGGAATTCATATAGAATCATGATATTTTATGGAATTGATCTTGGGATTATGTTGGTTGATGGTTATAGATGATAGATATGAATTTTGGTAAGATTTAATTGAGTATTCAGTCCCAAAAAATGTGTTGGAGATCTTAGAAATCGAGCAGAAAGTAGTAGAAATGTGTAGGAATTGTGTTATGTCACAACCGGTAGGGGGATGGACCACCAGCAGGTATGCCCGCCGGCATACCGGTGGTGGTACCAGTGTGTATAATATTTGACCAGTAAGTTTGTAAAGCAAAATGGCAAAAAATGTAAGGACCGGCTCACCGATCACCATACCGATGGCCTACTAGTGGCCTACCTGCCTGAGCAAAATTCGGGCAGAATGTTTAGGATTCAAATCTGAGTAATCCTAAGCCTATTTGAGGGCCTATAAGTGGTTATAAAGTGGTTTAAGAAGTTAAAAACTAATTGGAAATCATCAAAGAAGGAAATAAAATATGCTTTAAATTGAAAGCATTTCGTTCTATGTAATTCATTAATTTATATCTGTATTGATATTTGATATTAATTTCAGGAGAATCATTAAAATATCCTTATCCGGCAAAGTCTGAATCCAAGAAATCCTCTTAAGGGTATACGGTGAGTGTGATAGTTATATTAAAGGTTGCATCATTTATTTTGCATATCACTCTTGTACAATTCACCCTTGGTATGTAACTTGATTTTGGGGGGACGTTAGGTGCATGATTAGGAGGGGTGGTATTGTTTCTGATATTACATGTTTATTTGCTTAACTTAAGCGTGAAATGGGGTAACATGTGAAACTTCTGGAAATGGAGAAAAGTGTGGAAATTGGGGAAACTTGTGGAAAGTGTGGAAACATAGTGGAAAGTGGGAAAAGTTGTGTTAAATCCATGTATTATGGGTGTGTTGTCCTATTTTATGGACACAAATGTCCTTTTCTAACAAGTAGATGTGCTTATGAAATGGTAGAATCTGACGGTCCTCTATGATGAATAAACTTCGTTGATTTGCCATCTAGATAAGAAAACTTAAAAAGTGAATAAAAAACTAGTAGTAACGTGGGGCACGCTATAGGGATGGATACACCTTTGTCTGTCTATTTCTGTCTCTGTATCTGGAATATATCTATGAAACTTGAACTTGGGGAAAGCTTAATTGGAGAACCACTTGTGATCTTATATGAGTTTTGGCCATATCTATATCTATTCTGTATATGTGGGGAAAGTATGGTTGCAACATTATTTATTATCCGTTCTGTTCATCTGTTCTATATCTATATCTGATTATCTGTTCTGAGTCAGTTTGGTGTTCAGCCATTATAGCAAAATTGCATTAACACGGACTATACCGAAAACACGGATTGAGTGTCGTCATTCATCATGAGTGCCGAAGACACTCCAAAGTGTTGAAGGCATGAATTAGTGCCGAAGGCACTACTAATACCCAAAGTTTCGTTATACACTTGGATATTGTGTTACGCTTTATATTATGTCACCATGTGCCATCGGTATGGGCTATACCGAAAACACGAATCGAGTGCCGTCACTCATCATGAGTGCCGAAGGCACTACTAACACCCGAAGTTTCATCGTACCCTTAGGTATTGTGTTGCGCTTTCTATTATGTCGCACGTGCCATCGGCACAGGCTATCACTAGTCTATGCATAATACCACTCTACTCAATTCATACACATTATTTCGTTTTGTGTATCTTTACACCCACACAGCTTTCATGCATACATGCAACTTTCACACCTTTACACCATTTTTTGATTAACACCTTTACAACTTACATCTCTATGCACATCTCTACAAGTAATGGCATAATGCCCAACAAAAATGTATATAATGGCATCATGTACAACTCTGTAAATGTAATGGCATCATGCCCAGTTCTGTAAATAAAATGGCATCATGCCCAACTCTGTGAATGAATCAACTCATTTCCCACCATTTGTTTACAACTTTCATGCTTTCACATAACACATACGTCATGCATCTTATTATGCATTCATACTCAGCTTATGAACATATCAATTCATTTCCAACTATTATCTTACGGTTTTCATGTTTTCACATCTCTCATTATACATGCATCTAACAATGCAACTTGCTTACCACGTAAAGTTGGTTACCAATTCACATATTTCAACTAAAACGTGAGAGTAACCCAGATAGTAAGACTGACTACTATCATATTTCATGTCATCGACTCACACACACCCAAGTCTTTCGTTATGAATTCCATAAATTCTATTATTTAGTGTTCAAGAAACATACACACATATATACTATCCTTGAACTAAATGATTTCATCTTAATTCAATCATGAACAAATTCCTTTACAGTTTATTCATTTGAAAGGAACTACCTCTATGTTCATATATATATAACATCGATATCATATCTACCAGACTCACCGAAATACCGTATGAATGACACCGATGCTATCTCCTCGGAACGTTGGAAGCCCCACTCCAACCACCTGTACCAACTAAAATATTTAGAAGTTGTGCAACCATTGTGCATGCAAGTAAACTGATTGAATATCATCATTACTCTACTACATGCCCCAAACCACTATGCAATACCCATAGCACCCACATATGACGAACGTATAAAAATCCCATGAAATCACTATATTGCTTACATGCCCACGTCCAAAATTCTATAAACACAAATGTCCACCTACGATGAATATACGATGAATTGGACACCCACATGCATCCTTGTCATCAATTTCTAGATCTACATGACATCCCCATTCCAATAACCGATACAACCATGATATGTAACCCACAAGCATATATCCACCATCCTACTATCGATATGATATGATTTCACCAAAACATAATTTCTCCTAGGATTATACAGGGTCCTAGATCAACATCTCAAAAGACTATCATCCACCCACTCATATATAAATATGGAAACCAAATCCCCGACTAAAACGAGAATACACAACCCTTCTCCATACTAAGATCATGCAAGACAAGATTTACAAAAATTCCAAGAGAGAATTATACAAAATACAAACATATACCTAGTAGGATGATCCTCACGCTTCAAGGATTCTGAAACTGCCTTTGGATTTCTCCAGAGACTCTGAATTGCCAAGATCTTGAGGGATCTCCCTCTTCTTCTTCTCTCTCTCACTCACTCTCTCTCTCTAGGAAAAAATATGGAACAATGGAGGCTAATACAAGTCCCTAACCCTAATATACACTAAGGGATGCTCTAAAACATTTAGATTAGGTTAGAATGATTTAGGGTGTGAAAATATGCTTCTGCCCTTAATTTCGCGAACACTGGCTGACACGCTCGTCCTGACAGCTTTGTCCGGACGAATGCCTCGTCTGGACGACCAACACTTTAGTCCGGACGAGAATACTGCTGCTCCAGAATCATGTCTCTTCCACTATCATTCGGACAACCACTCACCTTGGTCTGGACGAGCACCCCAGAAAAGGCTCGAGCTCAATCTCCTTCACTTCCTTTCACCTTAAACTCACCCTCAAATAATTCCCCATCAATTTTGACACCGAAAGACATTAGGAACTCTACCAAAAACACCTTTAAGCCACTTACAATAATCCAACACCTAACCACAATCACAAACAACCTTCTTATCAATTTCCCAAGTGTGTTAGACTTCATATGCTATTGAAACCTCAATTACCTATTCACCATTCTAAACATCGAATTACACCACAACATCAATCCCCGCTCTAACCGAGCCTCTCCTAAGACTCTCTAACCCATCCTCAAGAACTCAAGACTATCAACACCGAAATATAACTCCAAGAGATCTACTTTCTCACAAGACCTCTAAGGACTCAATGACTTCAAACAAACCATGACCCTCGAAACAACCATGAGAAAACAATAAACAAAACATCCCACGCTATAATTAATTACGATTATATACCTTCTCACCTTGCTCTTCGTTGTATGAATGCTAACATATATAACCATATATCCATTTTATTAAAATAAATATGCAATCACCTTTAATAAATCATTTAATGGAAATTAAATAGAATGTGTGTTACATTGTTCTTCCCCCAAAAAACTCTCATTGTCGGACCCCTTCTGCAACTTTTTCTTCTGCATGGCATTGATTTTCCCCTCTATGGACAATTGCGTGTCATGTGCAGTTTGTTGCACAAGAAGCACTCAATGCCCTTCCCGTTGCCATTCCTTGTCGAGTTGTATCACCCTTTGTTGCGGTCTCCCTTGTCTGTCCAGGACTTTCTGTTAAATCGTTCATCATCTATCACCCTTGGAGTCTATTGAGCACCACTCTTCTTACCTTTAGGATGGATTTCCCCACCCTTAGTGTGACTATCCCTTCCTTCCTTGGGCTTGACTGGCACTTGGAAGTCCTCTAACTTCTCTACCTCCGCAAGAGTTGTCCTTGATTTTCAATTGTCGTGCCACCCATGGTTCTAGGCCATCCAAGAATCCAAGCAATGTCTCCCATTCAGCCATGTTGGGGATCTCTAGTAGTAGTGTCGAGTATTCCTTGACTATTGATACCCCATTTTGATTCACTGCTCAGAATCGGAAGAATGAAGCCTAGAACATGCAAGCGCAATGGCAGGTTGTCCGAATTGTTTGAATCAACATCAAATGTTAGGCAATGGTTTCTCACTTTTAAATATATGTTCAGAATATGATAAGGAGAAATTATCCAAAGAAAAATTGCAAAGTCGATGCATGGTTTGAAAAGAATAGGGCACGGAAATAGGAATTTACCACCAGAAAGAACAGTTTTGCCTGAAAATGTATAGAACCATATACAAATTTCTAAAAATTCATTTCTCAATTCCAATATATCAGTAACTGCATTCCTGAGCAAACAACATATGAAATGGTGACATCAAATGAAAATTAAGATTCTAGTTGGTCGGGAAAGCTATTTTTTGGGACCTTATAATAAAGCGAATCGACGTCAGAAGAGAACAAACCATTTTTGTATGGCTTCTTGGCAGAAAAATCGATAATTCCTGAAAAAAATTCAAGACTATGAGATGACTCTTGGTAGAAAATCTACAAATCAGAGTCCAGACACTTAAAATTATGGCCTGAGAATATCCTTTTTCACAATAATATATCCTGTGCGAAAGGAAAATTTTCTCATGATACTGATGATGAGATGAGCAAAATGACTATACTTGGTGCCACATCGGACACCTAGCTCGTTGCACGTCAATGCGACAAGTGCCAGTTTTGCGGGATTTAAATGTGACAAATGGATGAAGTTTGTAATACTTTTTGAAAATTATTTCCATTTTAAAAATAAATCAAAATTTAAACTCGAAAAAATCCAAAATTGACGTGTTCCAACTCCAAAATAGAGTCTCCACTCGTAGCCTGCAAACAAAAATTGCTGACATCATATCGCATCTATAGGTGCAACATGACCCTATATATACAGAGGCTTTCCAAACCATTTGGAGAAGATCCAGGCATCCCAAAACTCTATTCAAGCTCTTTCTCAACTGTTTTTTCCGAACAGTAGGTCAAACCCCTTCAAACCCTAGCCAAATTCAATCCAATACTTCTCTAAACCATTCGAAAAATCCAACCTCATTCACCTAGGCGGAAGATCTGCCCGATTTTCATCAATAATTTCGGTCAAAGTTTCTTTCATTTTTCATTATATTTTTATTTATATTAGGAAAGTCCTAGTAAAAAATTCGGATTATAATTTGGTATAGTAGGGGTTTTAATCCGAATACTATAACTCATTATAATTATACGAATATAATCGGCGTACTTATTCTCATTTTTGTATCGACGACATGGTAATAAACTAATTTTATTCATTAACTTTGATTTAGTTGCAATATAATTTATATTTAAAAATGTGGGAAATATTTAGTTTGTTTTATTTTGGTTGAGTTAACACAGTGTCGCACCCCGTCCCAAAATATAACCAAAGTGTTATAATTGAATGGCTAATTGACCCTCAACTCTTGCACAAAAACACCTTAAGAGATTTTTCTCATATTAAAAGAAAACTCACCATTGCAACATCCATAAACTAAACCACAAGATCCAACACAATTGAGAACTTATGAAAAATACCTCAAGCATGCATTAAAGAAAACACAAGTTTCACAAGATAATAAATCCCACAAGTATGAAACCACAATGTACTCTAATGTCATAGTGACAAAACAACCCAAATGAGTAGACAATAAAACGAAATGAAAGGAGATATCTACCTAGTGCATGAACTCCTACATGCCTTGCCAAGGCACAAGCAACGCACCACCCTCCAATGCCTTGTAGTAGACCGCTAAACTCCAAAACCTGGATTCCAACAAGGAAACCAGAGTATGAGATATGATATAGCAAGTTTTAGTTATAAGTAAAAACATTTCTAAAAAACATAGGACGAAGCCCCACTTTTCTTCCAAAAACATTTGTGCATCCCATACACGATAACAAGATTTAGGGTGTCACACCCCATCCCAGATAATTGTAAAGCCAGTTATCATAAGATGACACATGGCAACAGCAAACACTAAACCCAACTCTTCTCTCAATAATGACAACAATAACTAGAACAAACTGTTTAGCTAAAATAAAATACTAATGATACATCTGAAAACTCAACACAACACCTCACACACCCAGCTCATACACTGGATACCTGCTACTCACTCTGAGACTCAAATAAATAGAAAACTCTCTCTCACAAATACAAATAAAAGAAAAGTCTCAGAATACAATAAAATATACCTGAAACAGAACTACTAGAAATACCTCCCAACCCACTACTCCTGCTCAGTTGCTGGACTGGTGGACTCTATACCGAACTCGAATCACTAATCACCTGGAAGGGGAAAGGAGAGAGTCAGCTAGGGAAAGCTGGTGAATACTTATAATAAAAGCATAAAGTAAAGGAGTAAAAATAGCTATGGACCACCTTTTTCTTTTAAAACTCACACCCTTTTTCCAAAAAAACACTTCTCAGAAATTACCTCTTTTAAAACTCTTTATAAAACACATTTTCACTCACTGAACACATTTTAAAACTTATCACCTTTTCACTTCTAAAAAACCTTTTTATCTCTTTTACTCATCGCAAAACTCTTTTAAAATCTATTTGACAACTCTTTCCAAAAACCACGTGTAAAAACACTAGTAACTCAAATAGCTTAAAAGATTAAAAGATTCATTTCGCATCACCTTAGAACTATAACAGGCAAGGGTCATTAAAGTCTGGTGACCACCCGTTTATGTCAGATCTAAAACCCTAGGGACATCCTCGGATAAGCATAAGTAATGATCTAGGAGTCGCTCGTCATGTCGCTCCCGATTGTCCTAGCGGTAAGGACTCACCATATATAGTATAAATACTCTTTTAACCATGAGCCTGGATGCACCACCTATGCATATGATCCATAGTACCACATATACTATGGCAAGGCTATTTAGGCACATCAAAACTCCATTTTTAATTATAAAAATGCTTTCTCTTTAATTAATTTCCCCAAAATCCTTTTTTTCTTCACAAAATCATTCTCTTAAAACTAAACTCATTTTTCATAAACTTGTGATCCCTAGTTTTCCCACTTTTCATAAATCACTTAAAAACTGACACATTTTATACTAAGAAAGAGTAAAGTAAAGTACTCTAATTTATACACTTCTATAAGTACTCACCTGACCAAAGAACTCCCTAAAAACATGCTTGTCCTTGTGCGGTACTGAAGACGATGATGGCTTCTCCAATCCTAATAATCACCCAAAAAATGCATGCATAAGAATACACATCGCGTGCCCATGCTTTTTTAGGATTTATTCATAATTTCCAATAACTCACTACATTTTTAATTAATAACTCTATTACAAATTTTGTTATTTGAATCCCAAATTAAATCTCCATATTTTCAATTTCAAATTTAACCCCCAAACTTTAGTGATCAATTCTCTTAATATTTTTACTTACCAAATAATTTTATTATCTTTACAAACTGCATATTAAGGACGTGGGTCTCAGAACTCTCCCCCACTTAAAGAAATTTTGTAATGAAATTTAGATACGTACTTGCCTTCTCATCACGTGATGCCCGATCATCTTGCTCTACAGTCGCAAACACTCGTCCTTGTCTCTGCGTCATTGATGATTGACCCGAACCTTTTCCTCCATAACTCCCCACAACTCCTCTACCTCTAATTGGTGCATTGCCAAATGATGACGCCTGCACTACATCCTCAGGACACTCCCATTGAATGTGGCCCGACTGACCATATTTGAAACAAATCGCGGACTTCATCATACAATCTCTAACATAATGTCCAGCCTCATTACATTTGAAACATCACACCTCTGACTAATGAGACTCTTGAAATCTTTTGCTGGAAACACTCTGTTGCGATTACTAACTTGGTGCTCCTCTCTTCTACCCACTATAACTTTGCACTTTACTGATCTGGGTACCGTGACCATCCCCTCGGGAGGTTTATCATTGTATTCTTTCTACTGTGACTGACCGCTAGTCCTCGCCTTCTTGAATTGCTCTCTCCTTCCATCTGCTTTCTCTATCTCTTTCTATGTGATCTTGGATTTCACAATCATCTACCGAAATTCTACTCCTGGAATATGTCAATCCATGACTGGATCCGAAAATTCAACCCCATTTGAAACTTTTCGCATATCAACTGCTCCGTAGTCACTATCAGTGGCGCAAAACAAGACAAAGCCATAAACTTGGCTACATATTCATCAACCATCATCTATCACTGCTCTAATAACAAAAACTCCTTTTACTTTTCACTCTGATAATATGAAAAAAAATACTTCTAATTGAACGTTTCCTCGAAATTCCTCTAGGCCACTCTCGCCTCTACTCCTGATGGTACTACCATCAATACTCTTTATACTGCCCTCTATCAATGATACGCCTCTTATGACAACATGAACATCGCTAACTGCTTACGCCCTCAAGTGGTATGTTAAAGTGAGGTAGCCCGAAGCGTAGGGCTAAGGTGCATGTAGCAAGATACTCGAAAAGTCTGAGGTCGAATCCACGAGGAGGTATCGGTCTAATATGAATGAGGGTAATTCTTTTGGGATTTTTAGCTTTATGGCGTGTTAGCCCTATGTTTTGATGGTGTATTATTTACACAAATATATCATTTATAAAATGATTTTAGAATTCCTTGAATCAAGCTTAAATGTTAAATCTTTATTTCAAATCAAGGAATTATGGTTATGATCTAAATTTCCATATCTATCTCATACTTAAATCCAAGAGATTTCTCATCATGTTTTAAATCCTTCTAAATTATCTTGAGATTATTTAAAATTCATTTAAAGTC